>CAMRHE010000919.1:0-265000 GCA_947044405.1 Leptodactylus fallax
CATAGTAGTGGTGCTCTCTCAGATATTGCCCCCATAGTAGTGGTGCTCTGTCAGATATTGCCCCCATAGTAGTGGTGCTCTCTCAGATATCGCCCCCATAGTAGTGGTGCTCTCTCAGATATCGCCCCCATAGTAGTGGTGCTCTCAGATATTGCCCCCATAGTAGTGGTGCTCTCAGATATTGCCCCCATAGTAGTGGTGCTCTCTCAGATATTGCCCCCATAGTAGTGGTGCTCTCTCAGATATTGCCCCCATAGTAATGGTGCTCTCTCAGATATTGCCCCCATAGAAGTGGTGCTCTCTCAGATATTGCCCCCATAGTAGTGGTGCTCTCTCAGATATTGCCCCCATAGTAAGGTTGCTCTCTCAGATATTGCCCCATAGTAGTGGTGCTCTCTCAGATATTGCCCCCATAGTAGTGGTGTTTTCTCAGATATTGCCCCATAGTAGTAGTGCTCTCTCAGATATTGCCCCCATAGTAGTGGTGCTCTCTCAGATATTGCCCCATAGTAGTGGTGCTCTCTCAGATATTGCCCCCATAGTAGTGGTGCTCTCTCAGATATTGCCCACATAGTAGTGGTGCTCTCTCAGATATTGCCCCCATAGTAGTGGTGCTCTGTCAGATATTGCCCCCATAGTAGTGGTGCTCTCTCAGATATTGCCCCCATAGTAGTGGTGCTCTCTCAGATATTGCCCCCATAGTAGTGGTGCTCTCTCAGATATTGCCCCCATAGTAAGGTTGCTCTCTCAGATATTGCCCCCATAGTAGTGGTGCTCTCTCAGATATTGCCCCATAGTAGTGGTGCCTCTCAGATATTGCCCCCATAGTAGTGCTCTCTCAGATATTGCCCCCATAGTAGTGGTGCTCTCTCAGATATTGCCCCCATAGTAAGGTTGCTCTCTCAGATATTGCCCCCATAGTAGTGGTGCTCTCTCAGATATTGCCCCATAGTAGTGGTGCTCTCTCAGATATTGCCCCCATAGTAAGGTTGCTCTCTCAGATATTGCCCCCATAGTAGTGGTGCTCTCTCAGATATTGCCCCATAGTAGTGGTGCTCTCTCAGATATTGCCCCCATAGTAGTGGTGCTCTCTCAGATATTGCCCCCATAGTAGTGGTGCTCTCTCAGATATTGCCCCCATAGTAGTGGTGTTTTCTCAGATATTGCCCACATAGTAGTAGTGTTCTCTCAGATATTGCCCCCATAGTAGTGGTGTTCGCTCAGATATTGCCCCATAGTAGTGGTGTTCGCTCAGATATTGCCCCCATAGTAGTGGTGCTCTCTCAGATATTGCCCCCATAGTAGTGGTGCTCTCTCAGATATTGCCCCCATAGTAGTGGTGCTCTGTCAGATATTGCCCCCATAGTAGTGGTGCTCTCTCAGATATTGCCCCCATAGTAGTGGTGCTCTGTCAGATATTGCCCCCATAGTAGTGGTGCTCTCTCAGATATTGCCCCCATAGTAGTGGTGCTCTGTCAGATATTGCCCCCATAGTAGTGGTGCTCTCTCAGATATTGCCCCCATAGTAGTGGTGCTCTCTCAGATATTGCCCCCATAGTAGTGGTGCTCTCTCAGATATTGCCCCCATAGTAGTAGTGCTCTCTCAGATATTGCCCCCATAGTAGTGGTGTTTTCTCAGATATTGCCCCCATAGTAGTAGTGCTCTCTCAGATATTGCCCCCATAGTAGTGGTACTCCCTCAGATATTGCCCCCATAGTAGTGGTGCTCTGTCAGATATTGCCCCCATAGTAGTGGTGCTCTCTCAGATATTGCCCCCATAGTAGTGGTGTTTTCTCAGATATTGCCCCCATAGTAGTAGTGCTCTCTCAGATATTGCCCCCATAGTAGTGGTGCTTTCTCAGATATTGCCCCATAGTAGTGGTGCTCTCTCAGATATTGCCCCCATAGTAGTGGTGCTCTGTCAGATATTGCCCCCATAGTAGTGGTGCTCTCTCAGATATTACCCCCATAGTAGTGGTGCTCTCTCAGATATTGCCCCCATAGTAGTGGTGCTCTGTCAGATATTGCCCCCATAGTAGTGGTGTTCGCTCAGATATTGCCCCATAGTAGTGGTGCTCTCTCAGATATTGCCCCATAGTAGTGGTGTTCGCTCAGATATTGCCCCCATAGTAGTGGTGTTCGCTCAGATATTGCCCCCATAGTAGTGGTGCTTTCTCAGATATTGCCCCCATAGTAGTGGTGCTCTCTCAGATATTGCCCCCATAGTAGTGGTGCTTTCTCAGATATTGCCCCATAGTAGTGGTGCTCTCTCAGATATTGCCCCATAGTAGTGGTGCTCTGTCAGATATTGCCCCCATAGAGGGGTGCTCTCTCAGAATACCCCCATAGTAGTGGTGCTCTCTCAGATATTGCCCCCATAGTAGTGGTGCTCTCTCAGATATTGCCCCCATAGTAGGGGTGCTCTCTGCCAGATATCGCCCCCATAGTAGTGGTGCTCTCTCAGATATTGCCCCCATAGTAGTGGTGCTCTCTCAGATATTGCCCCCATAGTAGGGGTGCTCTCTCAGATATTGCCCCCATAGTAGTGGTGCTCTCTCGATATTGCCCCATAGTAGTGGTGTCTCTCAGATATTGCCCCCATAGTAGTGGTGCTCTCTCAGATATTGCCCCCATAGTAGTGGTGCTCTCTCAGATATTGCCCCCATAGTAGTGGTGTTCTCTCAGATATTGCCCCCATAGTAGTGGTGTTCTCTCAGATATTGCCCCCATAGTAGTGGTGTTCGCTCAGATATTGCCCCCATAGTAGTGGTGTTCTCTCAGATATTGCCCCCATAGTAGTGGTGCTCTCTCAGATATTGCCCCCATAGTAGTGGTGCTCTGTCAGATATTGCCCCCATAGTAGTGGTGCTCTCTCAGATATTGCCCCCATAGTAGTGGTGCTCTCTCAGATATTGCCCCCATAGTAGTGGTGCTCTGTCAGATATTGCCCCCATAGTAGTGGTGCTCTCTCAGCCCCATAGTAGTGGTGCTCTCTCAGATATTGCCCCCATAGTAGTGGTGCTCTCTCAGATATTGCCCCCATAGTAGTGGTGCTCTCTCAGATATTGCCCCCATAGTAGTGGTGCTCTCTCAGATATTGCCCCCATAGTAGTGGTGCTCTCTCAGATATTGCCCCCATAGTAGTGGTGCTCTCTCAGATATTGCCCCCATAGTAGTGGTGCTCTCTCAGATATTGCCCCCATAGTAGTGGTGCTCTCTCAGATATTGCCCCCATAGTAGTGGTGCTCTCTCAGATATTGCCCCCATAGTAGTGGTGCTCTCTCAGATATGCCCGGTGCTCTCTCAGATATTGCCCCCATAGTAGTGGTGCTCTCTCAGATATTGCCCCCATAGTAGTGGTGCTCTCTCAGATATTGCCCCCATAGTAGTGGTGCTCTCTCAGATATTGCCCCCATAGTAGTGGTGCTCGCTCAGATATTGCCCCCATAGTAGTGGTGCTCTCTCATAGTAGTGGTGCTCTCTCAGATATTGCCCCCAATAGTAGTGGTGCTTTCTCAGATATTGCCCCATAGTAGTGGTGCTCTCTCAGATATTGCCCCCATAGTAGTGGTGCTCTGTCAGATATTGCCCCCAGAGTAGTGGTGCTCTCTCAGATATTGCCCCATAGTAGTGGTGCTCTCTCAGATATTGCCCCCATAGTAGTGGTGCTTTCTCAGATATTGCCCCATAGTAGTGGTGCTCTCTCAGATATTGCCCCATAGTAGTGGTGCTCTCTCAGATATTGCCCCCATAGTAGTGGTGCTCTGTCAGATATTGCCCCCATAGTAGTGGTGCTCTGTCAGATATTGCCCCCATAGTAGTGGTGTTTGCCCTCAGATATTGCCCCATAGTAGTGGTGCTCTCTCAGATATTGCCCCATAGTAGTGGTGCTCTCTCAGATATTGCCCCATAGTAGTGGTGCTCTGTCAGATATTGCCCCCATAGTAGTGGTGCTCTCTCAGATATTGCCCCATAGTAGTGGTGCTCTCTCAGATATTGCCCCATAGTAGTGGTGCTCTGTCAGATATTGCCCCATAGTAGTGGTGCTCTCTCAGATATTGCCCCATAGTAGTGGTGCTCTCTCAGATATTGCCCCATAGTAGTGGTGCTCTCTCAGATATTGCCCCCATAGTAGTGGTGCTTTCTCAGATATTGCCCCATAGTAGTGGTGCTCTCTCAGATATTGCCCCATAGTAGTGGTGCTTTCTCAGATATTGCCCCATAGTAGTGGTGTTCGCTCAGATATTGCCCTCACAGTAAAGGTGCTCACTTCGTGTGCCACATTAGTAATACTACCCTCCATTGCTCCCCAATATTAATTATGTGCCCTCAGAGTACCCTGGTAACAATAGTGCCCTCTTTAGTAGTAGTGCCTCCATAGTAATAATGTTTCCTACAGTGCCCCTAATATTAATAACATCTCTAGAAATAATGGTCTCCAGTCTGACCCTTATAATAATAATGTCCTTTGGGTACCTCAAATAGTAACAATGCTCCCCCAACCATGTCCCCATTTATAATAGTGCCCCCAATAGTAATAATGCACCCTAGTGATCCCCCATGAGTAGTAGAACCTCCTTAGTCATAATGTTCTCCCAGTGTACCCCATTAGAGATAACGGCACTAAAGAGAGCCCCAATATTAATAATGCCTTCCATGCACATGACCGAGTGCGGCATGCAGTTGGCTGATACTTGGAGTAACATACATGGAGTACATTCTGTGATACAGTCACATCTATGGGACCCCCGTAGTAATACTGCCTCCATAGTGCACCTCCCCAGTATGCCCCATCATAGTACCTCAGAATGCACTGCTATCAGGGGCGCTATGTCCTGAATATTCTGCACTGGTGACTGAACCAGAGTAAATTACCATAAATAGGAGGGGGTCACAAAGGGCCCCTGTTGTAGTTAATAATGTAGGGCCCCTCAGTTTATTTAAAACCTCTAAACCTCTGACTACATTCCCCAAAATTTACTATAACTACAGGTAAAGTCATAGAAACAAAACATATCAAGCGGGAGTGACCATAAAAGTATGGACCTGTGGGGAGCCGATCTCTGCCCCGATTCTCTCCGGGGTAACCAGGACTGGACCTTCTAACCTTCTGTAGTTACAATGAGACGGTTCAAAAATAGTCCTCAAATTCCAGAGGATAAAGAAAGAAGGTCCTGCGGAGCCCAATGAGGGGACTCAAATTCACCAGCAACAACAATAAAAAAAACTCATTGAAAAAAATCCCCAAAGTAATCGATGGAAGCGAAACCCGAGAACCCAAAGCGGCCACATCTGTTACTTGTATCAGGCCCGGAATATTCTATCGCTCGCCGCTCATTTATATGTGAAAATCTACAATTTATTTATTTTACTGCTTGTGAAGTTCTTGATTAATTTTTCTATTAGAATTTCCTGGGAATGTTCCAGACATTTGTATCCAGCATAATGTGAGCAGCATGTAGTGTGGAAATCCTGCTCATACCTCCTGTTCACACAAGCAGAAAGAATGTAAGAAATATCTGGAAAGAAAGAAGAAGAAACAACAAGACCTACAAAAATAGCAACGCATAATACATCTGAGGACAAAACTGTACACGAGATGTATCTAACCCAGACCAGTCCATAGGGGGCAGTATTATAGTAGTTATATTCTTGTACATAGGAGCAGTATTATAGTAGTTATATTCTTGTACATAGGAGCAGTATTATAGTAGTTATATTCTTGTACATAGGAGCAATATTATAGTAGTTATATTCTTGTACATAGGAGTAGTATTATAGTAGATATATTCTTGTACATAGGGGGCAGTATTATAGTAGTTATATTCTTGTACATAGGGGCAGTATTATAGTAGTTATATTCTTGTACATAGGAGTAGTATTATAGTAGTTATATTCTTGTACATAGGAGGTAGTATTATAGTAGTTATATTCTTGTACATAGGGGCAGTATTATAGTAGTTATATTCTTGTACATAGGAGCAGTATTATAGTAGTTATATTCTTGTACATAGGAGCAGTATTATAGTAGTTATATTCTTGTACATAGGAGTAGTATTATAGTAGTTATATTCTTGTACATAGGAGTAGTATTATAGTAGTTATATTCTTGTACATAGGAGGCAGTATTATAGTAGTTATATTCTTGTACATAGGAGGTAGTATTATAGTAGTTATATTCTTGTACATAGGAGGTAGTATTATAGTAGTTATATTCCTGTACATAGGGGCAGTATTATAGTAGTTATATTCTTGTACATAGGAGTAGTATTATAGTAGTTATATTCTTGTACATAGGAGGTAGTATTATAGTAGTTATATTCCTGTACATAGGAGGTAGTATTATAGTAGTTATATTCTTGTACATAGGAGTAGTATTATAGTAGTTATATTCTTGTACATAGGAGGTAGTATTATAGTAGTTATATTCTTGTACATAGGGGGCAGTATTATAGTAGTTATATTCTTGTACATAGGAGGTAGTATTATAGTAGTTATATTCTTGTACATAGCAGCAGTATTATAGTAGTTATATTCTTGTACATAGGGGCAGTATTATAGTAGTTATATCGTACAAGGGGCAGTATTATAGTAGTTATATTCTTGTACATAGGAGCAGTATTATAGTAGTTATATTCTTGTACATAGGAGCATTATTATAGTAGTTATATTCTTGTACATAGGAGCAGTATTATAGTAGTTATATTCTTGTACATAGGAGTAGTATTATATTAGTTATATTCTTGTACATAGGAGTAGTATTATAGTAGTTATATTCTTGTACATAGGAGGTAGTATTATAGTAGTTATATTCTTGTACATAGGGGGCAGTATTATAGTAGTTATATTCTTGTACATAGGAGCAGTATTATAGTAGTTTTATTCTTGTACATAGGAGGTAGTATTATAGTAGTTATATTCTTGTACATAGGAGCAGTATTATTGTAGTTATATTCTTGTACATAGGGTTTGTATTATAGTAGTTATATTCTTGTACATAGGAGCAGTATTATAGTAGCTATATTCTTGTACATAGGAGTAGTATTATAGTAGTTATATCCTTGTACATAGGAGTAGTATTATAGTAGTTATATCCTTGTACATAGGAGGTAGTATTATAGTAGTTATATTCTTGTACATAGAAGCAGTATTATAGTAGTTATATTCTTGTACATAGGGGCAGTATTATAGTACTGTAGTTATATTCTTGTACATAGGAGTAGTATTATAGTAGTTATATTCTTGTTCATAGGGGTAGTATTATAGTAGTTATATTCTTATACATAGGAGCAGTATTATAGTAGTTATATTCTTGTACATAGGAGCAGTATTATAGTAGTTATATTCTTGTACATAGGAGTAGTATTATAGTAGTTATATTCTTGTACATAGGAGCAGTATTATAGTAGTTATATTCTTATACATAGGAGCAGTATTATAGTAGTTATATTCTTGTACATAGGAGCAGTATTATAGTAGTTATATTCTTGTACATAGGAGCAGTATTATAGTAGTTATATTCTTATACATAGGAGCAGTATTATAGTAGTTATATTCTTATACATAGGAGTAGTATTATAGTAGTTATTTTCTTGTACATAGGAGCCGTATTATAGTAGTTATATTCTTGTACATAGGAGCAGTATTATAATAGTTATATTCTTGTACATAGGAGGTAGTATTATAGTAGTTATATTCTTGTACATAGGAGGTAGTATTATAGTAGTTTTATTCTTGTACATAGGAGGTAGTATTATAGTAGTTATATTCTTGTACATAGCAGTAGTATTATAGTAGTTATATTCTTGTACATAGGAGGAAGTATTATAGTAGTTATATTCTTGTACATAGGAGCAGTATTATAGTAGTTATATTCTTGTACATAGGAGCAGTATTATAGTAGTTATATTCTTGTACATAGGAGCAGTATTATAGTAGTTATATTCTTGTACATAGGAGGTAGTATTATAGTAGTTATATTCTTGTACATAGGGGCAGTATTATAGTAGTTGTATTCTTGTACATAGGAGCAGTATTATAGTAGTTATATTCTCGTACATAGGAGGTAGTATTATAGTAGTTATATTCTTGTACATAGGAGGTAGTATTATAGTAGTTATATTCTTGTACATAGGAGGTAGTATTATAGTAGTTATATTCTTGTACATAGGAGGTAGTATTATAGTAGTTATATTCTTGTACATAGGAGCAGTATTATAGTAGTTATATTCTTGTACATAGGGGCAGTATTATAGTAGTTATATTCTTGTACATAGGGTCAGTATTATAGTAGTTATATTCTTGTAGATAGGAGGTAGTATTATAGTAGTTATATTCTTGTACATAGGAGCAGTATTATAGTAGTTATATTCTTGTACATAGGGGCAGTATTATAGTAGTTATATTCTTGTACATAGGAGCCGTATTATAGTAGTTCTATTCTTGTACATAGGAGGCAGTATTATAGTAGTTATATTCTTGTACATAGGAGGTAGTATTATAGTAGTTATATTCTTGTACATAGGAGCAGTATTATAGTAGTTATATTCTTGTACATAGGGGCAGTATTATAGTAGTTATATTCTTGTACATAGGGTCAGTATTATAGTAGTTATATTCTTGTACATAGGAGGTAGTATTATAGTAGTTATATTCTTGTACATAGGAGCAGTATTATAGTAGTTATATTCTTGTACATAGGAGGTAGTATTATAGTAGTTATATTCTTGTACATAGGAGCAGTATTATAGTAGTTATATTCTTGTATATAGGAGCAGTATTATAGTAGTTATATACTTGTACATAGGAGCAGTATTATAGTAGTTATATTATTGTACATAGGAGCCGTATTATAGTAGTTATATTCTTGTACATAGGAGTAGTATTATAGTAGTTATATTCTTGTACATAGGAGTAGTATTATAGTACTTATATTCTTGTACATAGGAGCAGTATTATAGTAGTTATATTCTTGTACATAGGAGGTAGTATTATAGTAGTTATATTCTTGTACATAGGGTCAGTATTATAGTAGTTATATTCTTGTACATAGGAGGTAGTATTATTGTAGTTATATTCTTGTACATAGGAGCAGTATTATAGTAGTTATATTCTTGTACATAGGAGCCGTATTATAGTAGTTCTATTCTTGTACATAGGAGGCAGTATTATAGTAGTTATATTCTTGTACATAGGAGGTAGTATTATAGTAGTTATATTCTTGTACATAGGAGCAGTATTATAGTAGTTATATTCTTGTACATAGGGGCAGTATTATAGTAGTTATATTCTTGTACATAGGGTCAGTATTATAGTAGTTATATTCTTGTACATAGGAGGTAGTATTATAGTAGTTATATTCTTGTACATAGGAGCAGTATTATAGTAGTTATATTCTTGTACATAGGAGGTAGTATTATAGTAGTTATATTCTTGTACATAGGAGCAGTATTATAGTAGTTATATTCTTGTACATAGGAGCAGTATTATAGTAGTTATATTCTTGTACATAGGGGGCAGTATTATAGTAGTTATATTCTTGTACATAGGAGGTAGTATTATAGTAGTTATATTCTTATACATAGGAGTAGTATTATAGTAGTTATATTCTTGTACATAGGAGTAGTATTATAGTAGTTATATTCTTGTACATAGGAGTAGTATTATAGTACTTATATTCTTGTACATAGGAGCAGTATTATAGTAGTTATATTCTTGTACATAGGAGGTAGTATTATAGTAGTTATATTCTTGTACATAGCAGGTAGTATTATAGTAGTTATATTCTTGTACATAGGAGTAGTATTATAGTAGTTATATTCTTGTACATAGGGGGCAGTATTATAGTAGTTATATTCTTGTACATAGGAGTAGTATTATAGTAGTTATATTCTTGTACATAGGAGCAGTATTATAGTAGTTATATTCTTGTACATAGGAGCAGTATTATAGTAGTTATATTCTTGTACATAGGAGCAGTATTATAGTAGTTATATTCTTATACATAGGAGGTAGTATTATAGTAGTTATATTCTTGTACATAGGAGCAGTATTATAGTAGTTATATTCTTGTACATAGGAGCAGTATTATAGTAGTTATATTCTTGTACATAGGAGTACTATTATAGTAGTTATATTCTTGTACATAGGAGCAGTATTATAGTAGTTATATTCTTGTACATAGGAGGTAGTATTATAGTAGTTATATTCTTGTACATAGGAGCAGTATTATAGTAGTTATATTCTTGTACATAGGAGCAGTATTATAGTAGTTATATTCTTGTACATAGCAGGTAGTATTATAGTAGTTATATTCTTGTACATAGGAGTAGTATTATAGCAGTCATATAGGGTGGATTATCTGCCAGTCTTAATAGATACCCCAAGATGTTTCCTCCTGCTGATAAATTTTCCCCACTGAGTCTTGTCCATGACTAGATTAAGGCAATTTATGGTCAGGGCCATGAGATATGAGGGCATTTAGGTCAGGACCAGAGATACAGGGTGTAGCTACAGTGGGTGCAGAGATAGAAATTACTACTGGGCCCTTGGAGCCTTAGGGGCCAAAGATCTCGATAGATAATAAAAAAGACACTAATATTACAGATAGCAGATGGCAAGTGAGATCCTCCATACATATATTGCATTGGGGCTGAGCTGCTTTAAGTTCACCTGTGGTGTCATCTACTGTACCTATGGATGAAATTGATGGGTTAGCCAAGGCGAACCTCTCAATTTTCGTTTCAGGGTTGGTCAGTATAATACCAAGATTTGTTTTGGTCTGAAAGATTTGTTGCGAATCTGCAAATACAGTATAATGGCCTCATGCTCTTTAGGGCTGTTATACTGATACACAGCATAGCAGTCACTATACTGGAATATTGGCCCTAAAAAATACTTTTTAGGCTATCTACTGGTGGCAGGGGCCATTGCCCCTGCTGCCTATTTTATCCCCCTCCTCCATATACGCAATTGACCTCGTTTGTGGGCCCCATGACCCCTATTCCAATTACAACCACCCACATTTCTACATTGGAGCAGTATTCACTGCTGGCTCTCTAGGTCTCATGCAATGGAATCACTGATTGCCCAAGAAATCTTTAATTTTGCCCTTTGCCACTTCAGTTAACCCCTTGAGATCAGGGTGGTGTGCTGATGTGTTATGTCAATAAAATATTTTGACAGCGTCCATTATAAAGTGGGGTTTAATGTTAGTTGCTAAATACGGTAACCTAACTTTGGGGTACTGGAAGAGCTGGGTAGTGTCCAGTACCTGACCATCACCATCTAGTAATGGTGAGTAACTGGGGTGGCTGCAGACCAGTGTTATTTCACTATGATAAGGAAGAGTCCTTATACTCAAAGGTTATTGTGATCATGTCAAAGCTGAAATTAACCCCCTCTTGGGCAATCAGTGATGCCATCACTTAGATGGCATCACTGATTGCAGTACAGGAGGTCTGCTGAGCCGGGGATGAATACAGCTCACCGGCACTCTTTCGACACAGTGGATGGGTGTACTTTGGTGTATTGTGGGGTGCATCTAGGGGGGCCCACATTTGTATATGGGTGAGAAAACATAAACAAAGGGTAGTGGCCCCTGTAATAGCCTCTGCCACCTGTAATAGTGCTAAAAAACATTTGTGATGGCTGCTATACAGATACAAGGTACATAGTGGCCCCAATATTCTTAGGACTGCTATACTGTATCCGTATTATTTATAGCAGCCCTAATGAATGTTCCTTATGGTGGCTATACTGCCTGTCCTAAAGAACGTTCATTGGAGGTGCATAAAGGCATAGATCAAGCTCTGTGCGCTTCAGCGCCTTGTAGAGCCTGTTCAAATGAATCACAAAAGTATTGTTTTCAGTTGAGAATCGAAACTTTTCACAAGTTTCAATATAATCTGGTAGATTACAAACATGTTTGATCATCTCTAGTCACAGGTGAGGTTAAAGGAGAAGATAAAAGAAAGGTTAGAGGAGAAGATGACAGAAGAGAGGTTAATGGAGAAGATAGAGGAGAGGCTAGAGGAGAAGACACAAGAGAGGTTAGTGGAGAAGACACAAGAGAAGTTAGGAGAGAAGACACAAGAGAGGTTAGTGGAGAAGACACAAGAGAGGTTAGTGGAGAAGACACAAGAGAGGTTAGTGGAGAAGACACAAGAGAAGTTAGAGGAGAAGACACAAGAGAGGTTAGTGGAGAAGACACAAGAGAGGTTAGTGGAGAAGACACAAGAGAGGTTAGTGGAGAAGACACAAGAGAAGTTAGAGGAGAAGACACAAGAGAAGTTAGAGGAGAAGACACAAGAGAGGTTTGTGGAGAAGACACAAGAGAAGTTAGGAGAGAAGACACAAGAGAGGTTAGTGGAGAAGACACAAGAGAGGTTAGTGGAGAAGACAAAAGAGAAGTTAGCGGAGAAGACACAAGAGAGGTTAGTGGAGAAGACACAAGAGAGGTTAGTGGAGAAGACACAAGAGAAGTTAGCAGAGAAAACACAAGAGAGGTTAGTGGAGAAGACACAAGAGAGGTTAGTGGAGAAGACACAAGAGAGGTTAGTGGAGAAGACACAAGAGAGGTTAGAGGAGAAGGTAGAAGATAGGTTAGAGGAGAAGTTAGAGGAGAAGGTAGAAGATAGGATAGAGTCTCCTCTAGGTAAAAGAGAGGTCAGAGGAGAAGACAGAAGCGACGTTAGTGGAGAAGACAGAAGAGAGGTCAGTGGAGAAGACACAAGAGAGGTCAGTGGAGAAGACACAAGAGAGGTCAGTGGAGAAGACAGAAGAGAGGTCAGTGGAGAAGACAGAAGAGAGGTTAGTGGAGAAGACAGAAGAGAGGTCAGTGGAGAAGACACAAGAGAGGTCAGTGGAGAAGACAGAAGAGAGGTTAGTGGAGAAGACAGAAGAGAGGTCAGTGGAGAAGACAGAAGAGAGGTCAGTGGAGAAGACAGAAGAGAGGTTAGTGGAGAAGACAGAAGAGAGGTCAGTGGAGAAGACACAAGAGAGGTTAGTGGAGAAGACACAAGAGAGGTCAGTGGAGAAGACACAAGAGAGGTCAGTGGAGAAGACACAAGAGAGGTCAGTGGAGAAGACAGAAGAGAGGTTAGAGGAGAAGACACAAGAGAAGTTAGTGGAGAAGACAGAAGAGAGGTTAGTGGAGAAGACACAAGAGAGGTTAGAGTAGAAGACACAAGAGAGGTTAGTGGAGAAGATCGATACAGTGGAGGATAGAGGAGAGGTTAGAGGAGCGTACAGAGTAGTGGGTATAGGAGTAGAGAGCTGAGGAGCTAGAGGAGAGGTCAGAGAAGAAGTAAAGGAGCAGTTAGTTGAGGGTTTTACAAGAGGTGAATAACACCTTAAAAACTGAAGCACTAATATGTTAATAGTTTGCAAAAAAATTAACGAAAGAATACCCATGAGATTCTGATGACCATCCTGACACCACTATTGTCCCCTGTCATGATTTTATCTTTATTTTCTGACAACTTGCTCATGTGGTCACATGGTGTAGGCCTTGTTGATGCTGACTCAGCACTTGGATATCAGGACAGGGCTTGATGATATGGACACTGCTAGACAAGGAGAAGTTGTGGTTGAATGATGGCAGGTGACATGGAGAAGTAGAAGTGTTGTGTAAGTACTTATACATGAGAAGCATATGGTCCAGGAAACCCCCCTCTAAGCCAAAAAAGGATATTTTTTTTTTCTGGTACTGATGTCAGTGTGGAAATATTCCTGAAGAATGTAGTGATGTGGAGCGGCTGAACATGCCTGTGTTTTATGACTGTGATATATGATAACGGCCATTCTATCCCACTCTTTTTGTTCCACTGACATTTGATCTAATTTTTGTTTAACAATACAAGACAAGAGATCAGTCATGTTAATAAAAGCCACGTTAAACCCACCGGGCGCACGGCCCTTCACACCTCCACTGGCACCAGCCGACATTCCTCCAACTCTACGCACAGCGATTCATGTGGATCCAGTAATTCCTGTAAAGCGTTACCGGCCCCGGCGTCATAAGTGACGGATCATAAAATGTACGATTTCTCCGATCCACCCGAAATCTGAGACAAGACAGAACCATTATCAGTGTGAGAAAGATCAAAACACACAAGATGGAGCTCTAAGGGTTGGCTCACACAAGCACCCGGAGTCCGTCCGCTGTGAATCCGACCTAAATATCAGAAAAAAGGATAGGGAAAGGTTTGCAAGCGGTTTGTTTAAAAACCCATTCACTTCAATAGGTTTTTAAAGCAACCCACAGGTGTCCAATTGCCGCCTCTGCGCCGCGAAACCGCTTTTTTTGGTCGGACACATAGTCCTGCATGTCTGACTGTTTCCGAACAAAAAAGCGGCTTCACAGCGTAAAGGCGGCAATCGGACACCTGTGGGTTGCTTTAAAAACCTATTGAAGTGAATGGGTTTTTAAACAAACCGGTTGCAAACCTTTCCCTATCCTTTCTGATATTTAGGTCGGATTCACAGCGGGCGGCCCGGCAGCAAGTTTTCACGCCAAACCTACACATATATACAGAAATATACAGTGAGGCTGAGTTATATTATATATACACACTATGTCTAATATATACTGTATCCTTAATGAAAACCACAATATCTATAAACTATAAAGGGGACATTCATATTCTTATACATAGGAGTAGTATTATAGTAGTTATATTCTTGTACATAGCAGTATTATAGTAGTTATATTCTTATACATAGGAGCAGTATTATAGTACTTATATTCTTGTACATAGGAGCAGTATTATAGTAGTTATATTCTTGTACATAGGAGCAGTATTATAGTAGTTATATTCTTGTACATAGGAGCAGTATTATAGTAGTTATATTCTTGTACATAGGGGGCAGTATTATAGTAGTTATATTCTTGTACATAGGAGCAGTATTATAGTAGTTATATTCTTGTACATAGGAGTAGTATTATAGTAGTTATATTCTTGTACATAGGAGCAGTATTATAGTAGTTATATTCTTGTACATAGGAGGTAGTATTATAGTAGTTATATTCTTGGTACATAGGAGGTAGTATTATAGTAGTTATATTCTTGTACATAGGAGGTAGTATTATAGTAGTTATATTCTTGTACATAGGAGGCAGTATTATAGTAGTTATATTCTTGTACATAGGAGCAGTATTATAGTAGTTATATTCTTGTACATAGGAGTAGTATTATAGTAGTTATATTCTTGTACATAGGAGCAGTATTATAGTAGTTATACTCTTGTACATAGGAGTAGTATTATAGTAGTTATATTCTTGTACATAGGAGGCAGTATTATAGTAGTTATATTCTTGTACATAGGAGGCAGTATTATAGTAGTTATATTCTTGTACATAGGGGCAGTATTATAGTAGTTATATTCTTGTACATAGGAGCAGTATTATAGTAGTTATATTCTTGTACATAGGAGCAGTATTATAGTAGTTATATTCTTGTACATAGGAGGCAGTATTATAGTAGTTATATTCTTGTACATAGGAGCAGTATTATAGTAGTTATATTCTTGTACATAGGAGCAGTATTATAGTAGTTATATTCTTGTACATAGGGGGCAGTATTATAGTAGTTATATTCTTGTACATAGGGGGCAGTATTATAGTAGTTATATTCTTGTACATAGGAGGCAATTTTTATTAAAGTAAAAACAAACAAATACAATTAAACAAAAATTATTCCAGTAATTTCAGACATTTTGTATGTACAAAGAAGGATCAAACAAGAAAATACTTAAAGAAAAAAATCTAATTAAAGAGTCCACATCTGTTGGAGAAGAAAATTTAAAGAACATACAGTAAAACTAAAAAGATCAAACTTAAACTAGATCCACTTTCTTCCATCACAGATCAGAGTCAGAGCTCTCCTGCTGACCTGCTGTTTCTATGTCCGATTCAGACTGTACCTCAGCTCGGCGGGGTCTCCTTTTAGTAGGAGGATCGCCCTCTGGTTCCTGATCATATTCTGCCATCATTTGTTGGATCTTCCTGTCTAGTTCCTCTTCCCCGTCTGACTCTGATAGAATATAGAACTTATTTGCTGTTGATGTGACATCACCCGTGCTACCTATTCTCATCCTAGTAGGTTTTTTTACAGTGGACCACTCACCCTCAGGCTTACGGCTGGATCTGTCTTTCTTCCTTCTCTTAGTACTGGTGGGTGTTGGGGCAGGAGAAGAGATGGCCACTGAGGGTTGTACAACTTGGTCAACAACCTCCATGGTCGCCTCAATGGGTCCTGACTGGGCTTGGTCCTGGGTGGTATCACCTGTATCTGGTTGTGGCTCTGACTCAGTGACTACTGACCCTGACAACAGCGCCTCCTCCTCTTCCTGTATGTCATCAGCCGCTGCCAGCAAGTCCTCATCAGGGATATCCCTACGGAGGTTATGCCAAGCATCAGGACAGTCCCTGTGGGGGTGACCCATCTTACCACACAGATTACATCTAATGTTTTGGCAGGTAGCGCTCACGTGGCCCATTTCATTACACAAGTTGCACTTTACCATGGTGCACACGCTCGCTATATGACCAGCCTTCCCACACCTAAAGCATCTGCGTGGCTGACCCGCATAGAAGCAGACGCCTTTCTCTCGGCCAATAAAGAATGAGTTGGGCAGATGTTGGGTTACGTTGTTGTTCTGACGCAACTTAACCAGGACCTTCCACCCACCAGTCCAGATCCCGTCTTCGTCCCTATTCTTAGTCAGATAGGACATGAGGTCGCAGTGTCTCCTGAGCTAGATGACAATGTCCTGAGGGGGAACGGCCTCATTCCAGAATACAATGGTGACACTTGCGGTATCTGGCCTAGAGATGGGGATGAAGCTGAACTTATTCCAACCCTCAGTATCTCTGAACCTGGTGACATTAGCCCAGAAACGGTCCAGATCAGACATCAACTTAAAGCTGACATCATACCCCTGGCGGTCAGGAAGGTTTATCACTGCCAGGATGTCAGTCGGCAGGAAGCCCATCTGGGTACATAGGAGCCCTCTGACCACAAACCTTCTATCAGGCAGATCTTCCTTGGCACCTCTGTGCCTAAACCTGACTACATTCCTCCTCTTGAAAGCCTGGCCTGTATAGTTCGTGCCTGACGTAAAAGACGGAGCACCGCGGCTCCTGGCATTCCCAGAGGAGGTATGGCCAGATCCGCCATCTTGGCGTGCCTGTGGGCGCTGTGTGGGCTGCTGAGCACCTGCACTAGGAGGTTCTGTTACTACATTAGTAACTAGAGGGGGAAAGTCCTGTACATTGGACTGTGCTGTGTCCGCCCCACCATCAACCTCTATGTCTGTGATATCAGCAGACTCCAGAGACTGGACTGTAGAGGGGTCTAATGTCATAGATGGTGAAGGATCCCCCCAGAAACACTTCCCCCTGCTGCACCATTATCACATACAGGGTTATCTATAATCTCAGACATATTAGATGGATAGTCAGTGGCTTTGAGTCCTGCACAGCAGAGTCCACAGTGTTATTATAGTCACTATCAGTGATGTCCTGCACAGCAGAGTCCAGACTGTCCCACACACTCACAACCTGAGACCCCAAATGTGCTACTACCCCAGTACCTTCAGGTAACAGTCCACAGTCCTGCTGAGATGACCTGCCTCCTGGGACTTGTGGTGTCTGCACAGATGCTACTTCAGGCAGGGGTCCATGATCTTGCTCTAAAGTGCTGCTTGCTGGGACTTGTGGTGCCTTGCCAGGAACTACTGCAGGTCTTTGCTGTGGCCCGGCATTAGCTGCTCCTTCCCCTACAAATTCCCTTCCTTAAAAGGGAAACTTGCTGGCTGCAGAATAGGCTTTGCATGGGACTGCTGGCCGCCATCTTGAGAGGGTTCAGACCTAGAGCGAGATGATGGTGACTTCTGGTGTTCCTCGAATCGCTGCTGGTTTCTGTAGGATTCTCCCACCGGTCCCATTTGCTCCAGTACAGTCTCGGTCTCCTGTACGTTATCGGCGAGCTCTTTCGCCAGTGCGCTCAGCTTCTTGTCCACTCCTTCCTCTAACCAAGGTTTAGCAGCCCTTATTTTATAGGCACAGTCAATCTGTCTCTGCAGATATATTTTACCCGCCTTTAATGTCTCCAGTCTCCTGACCAGTGCTGGGATCTCGTCTGCCAGGCGCAGTTCAGGTGCACGCTCCGCCATTGTAACACTCTGTGCATTATTGGGTAGTTTTGCAGGCTGGTTACTCACAGTATGGCTTCTGGTCGGTGTAGCCTGTGACTTCTGGCCTGCTGCGGCTGTTGTCACTGCCATGGGGCCACAATCTGCAGGTTGGGGACTATGTCCCGGTTTGTTCCCAGTGACCGCACTACTAGTACCATGAGGCCTCCCTGCTGGTCTCACTTTGGTCTCATCCACAGCCTTCACTACAGTTTTGCAGTTTCCACTGCCAGATCTTGTCCGCTCAGACCGCACCAGTACAGGCCGCTGCATGTTCTCCAGCATGGTCTGTTTCTCCAGGGACGTTCTCCTCTGTCTGCAGGAGGGTGGAGTGGACGGGACACCTGTAACCTGTAATGGCGTCTGCACAGGCTGCACGGCTTGCTTCTTCTTACAATCAGGTATTCTGTCTGGATGCTGCACAATTACTTTGGTAGGTTGTTGCACCGTACCTCTGCTTGCTTCTGCTACTGCTTTCTTTGCAATAACTTTCTTCCCATCTTGGCTTGCACTGGGACTGCTCACACTCTGGACATTACTTCCATTCCTGAAAACTTTTGGATTTTCATCCACTTTCTCAGTTGTCTGGGAATTGTTTCCCAGAGTAGGCCTTGGAGCCTGGGCCTTGCTAGGGGAGCTGCCCCACCCAGGGTGGCCCCGCCCTGGGCTTTCTCCAGACATCAGGAGCCTCAGGATAGCTACAGAAACACAACCTCACAGCTAGGAGGCAGTATTTGTAGGTATATTCTTGTACATAGGGGTATAGTAGTTATATTCTTGTACATAGGAGGTGGTTTTATAGTAGTTATATTCTTGTACATAGGGGGTAGGAGAAGTATTATAGTAGTTATATTCTTGTACATAGGAGCAGTATTATAGTAGTTATATTCTTGTACATAGGAGCAGTATTATAGTAGTTATATTCTTGTACATAGGAGCAGTATTATAGTAGTTATATTCTTGTACATAGGAGGCAGTATTATAGTAGTTATATTCTTGTACATAGGAGCAGTATTATAGTAGTTATATTCTTGTACATAGGAGGCAGTATTATAGTAGTTATATTCTTGTACATAGGAGCAGTATTATAGTAGTTATATTCTTGTACATAGGAGGTAGTATTATAGTAGTTATATTCTTGTACATTCTTGTACATAGGACGGGGTAGTATTATAGTAGTTATATTCTTGTACATATGAGCAGTATTATAGTAGTTATATTCTTGTACATAGGAGGTAGTATTATAGTAGTTATATTCTTGTACATAGGAGGTAGTATTATAGTAGTTATATTCTTGTACATAGGAGCAGTATTATAGTAGTTATATTCTTGTACATAGGAGGTAGTATTATAGTAGTTATATTCTTGTACATAGGAGGCAGTATTATAGTAGTTATATTCTTGTACATAGGAGCAGTATTATAGTAGTTATATTCTTGTACATAGGAGGTAGTATTATAGTAGTTATATTCTTGTACATAGGAGCAGTATTATAGTAGTTATATTCTTGTACATAGGAGCAGTATTATAGTAGTTATATTCTTGTACATAGGAGCAGTATTATAGTAGTTATATTCTTGTACATAGGAGCAGTATTATAGTAGTTATATTCTTGTACATAGGAGCAGTATTATAGTAGTTATATTCTTGTACATAGGAGTAGTATTATAGTAGTTATATTCTTGTACATAGGAGGCAGTATTATAGTAGTTATATTCTTGTACATAGGAGGTAGTATTATAGTAGTTATATTCTTGTACATAGGAGGCAGTATTATAGTAGTTATATTCTTGTACATAGGAGCAGTATTATAGTAGTTATATTCTTGTACATAGGAGCAGTATTATAGTAGTTATATTCTTGTACATAGGGGGCAGTATTATAGTAGTTATATTCTTGTACATAGGAGGTAGTATTATAGTAGTTATATTCTTGTACATAGGAGGTAGTATTATAGTAGTTATATTCTTGTACATAGGAGCAGTATTATAGTAGTTATATTCTTGTACATAGGAGCAGTATTATAGTAGTTATATTCTTGTACATAGGAGGCAGTATTATAGTAGTTATATTCTTGTACATAGGAGCAGTATTATAGTAGTTATATTCTTGTACATAGGAGCAGTATTATAGTAGTTATATTCTTGTACATAGGAGGCAGTATTATAGTAGTTATATTCTTGTACATAGGAGGTAGTATTATAGTAGTTATATTCTTGTACATAGGAGCAGTATTATAGTAGTTATATTCTTGTACATAGGAGTAGTATTATAGTAGTTATATTCTTGTACATAGGGAGTAAGTAGTTATATTCTTGAGATAGGAGAGGAATAGTAGTTTGTGGAGGGGGAGCAGTATTATATTATATACATTATTGTAAGTAGGAAATATATAGAATTTTAAGGCTATGTAGCAGTAGAAAGGTTTCAGGGATATTGTGGTGTTTTGGGGACGAAGGGCTTTGTCTTAGGCGAGGTAGGTAATATTTTGCAGCTATTTAGGACCTGGCAGTGATACGTTACCCTCTCATTTGTCTAAAGTCTATGTTTCCTGGTTCTGTAGATTATTAGAAGTAAAATTACAGAATTGAATGGAAAAAATATGTTTGTTTTCTTTCTGCAAACAACGTAAAGAATGTTGGAGGGGCTGGCACTAATATTTCCAGCATATCAGTTCCCCTGAATGTCAGCATTATAATGGCTTCCAGACGCGCGGTGCTGTATTGTGATTTAATGTTTATCTCTGTAAACCACAAGTTAAACATGTCGGTCATTCCCCGGTGCCCCTCGCCATCCCTCCTCTCACTGCGCTGGGTGCGGAGGTTTCCCTGGGCTGAGATAATCTAATATAAAGGCAGTGCGTATTTCATGGAGTCAGAGATAAACGTTGCTTGTACAGTGACCCCGATTTCACGAGCGCAGGTTTCGCATGCACATGTTGGGAAAACATGGCATCAATTACTGGCTTTCCATATTTTTAGAGACCACCGGACGCTGCTCTTAAACCTTCGACCAAGCATCATTCTTTTTGATAGATATGGCCACTATCACCTGCATGTCTATGGGGTTATTCGCGAAACAAGGATAATTTTAGTGAATACTTTTGTGATAACAGACACAAAATATTAAAGCCATATTCATCATATTACTCCTCCAATATTTCCTGTTATTGCTATGAGGTCCTAATATTGTATCCATATACAATGTATCCATCCATGTGGCCATATATAGAGCCATACTATATTCCATGTGTTTAGGATTTCATCTTAATGTTTCATCACATGCCACATTATGGACTTAAATGGACTTAAAATTCCTCCAAAAAGCCAACCACTAGATGGCGCTCTTACTCTAACTTGCTGTCCACTGACAGCTGTTATGAGAAGTCCGTCTCTAGCAGCAGAGACATTGAGACAAATTCCAGGAAGTGGGAGCAGGACCTTACCTGCCTCTTCCTTGTCAGCCTTTCCTATTAAGAAAATAAAGTATTGGCTTTAATATTAACCTTTCACTACCCCCCCCCCCCACCATACAAAACCAGCTTAGTATGCTGGATCTGTCTGCAGCAACAACTACCCTGCGCAGATGGACTGGGCCAAACATTAGCGGACTAAATGTACGGCACACACAGGATAGTTGTGGCTACAGACAACGAAAAGAATATTGGAGGGGCTGGCACTAATATTTCCAACATATCCCCTGAATGTCAGCATTATAATATAATAATACAGGACATACAGGTAATAGTATCTGTATATACTGTATATACAGATAATATAATAATACAGGACATACAGGTATATCTAAGCAATCATTTTATACACCTGGGTAGAGCCCAGGAATGTAATATACTGGCTCTACCCATAACCTTAATGTTCCCATTTTATTTTTTGGACCTGTAGACTGCACACTAAATGTTTGTACATAGTACAGTGTATTGAGCCTTCCAGCCAGTGGCGGAGTAATAGGGACCAACTCTGGATCAGGGGCCCCTGAGGTGTAGGAGTCTCTGTGAACTACAGGATTCACCACCTATGAATTCCCCCCTGACAGGTCTCTGACCCCTTCCCATAAATCTCAGCCTTCCTTATAATTCAGGACGTCCTTCATATGCTGCAGACATTTCTGTCCTGCAGTGATATAATAGCTTAGTCAATGTAATTATTACCTTAAATCTATAAACCTCTCCTGACTCAGACTGCCTGTCTATACTAGCTATGTCTACAGTTTACAGAACCTCCGGTGTATTCTATACGATGTAGCCTTATACTACTCTCCCCTGGCTCTCACTGAATGTCTATACTAGTTATGTCTACAGTTTACAGAACCTCCAGTGTAGTCTATGCATTGTAGCATCAAACTACTCTCCCTTGGCTCTCGCTGCCTGTCTATACTAGCTGTGTGTACAGTTTACAGAACCTCCGGTGTAGTCTATGCAATATAGCCTTATACTACTGTCCTCTGGCTCTCACTGAATGTCTATACTAGTTATGTGTACAGTTTATAGAATATCCAGTGTATTCTATGAGATGTAGCCTTATACTACTCTCTCCTGGGTCTCACTGCCTGTCTATACAAGCTTTGCAAGCTATAGGCAGAATCTCAAGTGTATCCTGTGTATTATGTCTCTGTGTGCAGAATTTCCAGTGTATCCTATGAGATGCAGTTTCACTGCTGTTCCCTGACACATAATGCTTTTTTATACTTTGTATGAGTTAAGTGTGCAGAATTTCTAGTGCATCCTTTGATGTTCAGCTTTACATTATTCTCCCTGATACATTCTGCCTCTCTATACTACCTGTGCGTGCTGTGTGTAGAATTTCCCGTGTATCATTTGCACCATTAGACCCAGCTTTGGGTCTGTTTAAGCCAGGTCCAAGGTCAGGAGTCAGGGCGCCCCAAGTCAAGCCAGAAACCAGAACTTAGCAAAGCCAATAGTCAATGTTGAGAGCTGTAACACTGGATCATCTAAGATGGTTGATTATGGAAAGATGGCTCCTACAGATCAGTCCTTGGCTGGACATGCTCAGATATATGTGTGTAATAAGATGACCAGCTTTAAAAAACAACATGATTCTCTGTCATGAGATATCTGTACCATGTGTGTGTGTGTCTAGGTGTGGCCACCCAATGGTTGCCTTGAGAACTGCAACCTGTCAAAAGTTTTCCTGCCATGTCTTAATATTGTACTGAATTGGATTCATGTGCAATTGGAATCACTGATAGAATTGGAGTTCAGGTAATGGTGGACACATCTGTAGACACCAGGTTTCTGCAATGGGCCAGTAGAAATAGTTGGTATCGCCCCCTGTAGGGGAATGGAGGTCAGTCCGCTCTCTTCTCGCAATGGGATGAACTAGGGGGAACAGATCAAGCATTAACTGGTCAACAGCGGATGAGACCCCGCCCACTAATCCCAGGTATTAGAATATCAGTAGTGGCCTCAGATTTTTCTAGATTAGATTCCTCTAACAATAACCGGCGACACTTCATTACATACACTCAGCTTTAGTAACTTAGTCAGTATTGCATAGTGAGGAAGGTCCCCACAGGCAGGTGTAAGACCCCATAGGGGAGGGGGCAGATACTTCCTGTCCATCATTACTAATAACCCCAGGCATTTTGGTTACAGAACACGTTAGTAAGAAGCCATCTGTGTGCGGAGCCTCGGCCATGACATGAACACACAATAAAACCTAATGCTATTAAATATGTACATGGGGTGTGGGGAGCCGCTCCGTGTGTGGTCCAGAAACTCCCAAAATATGGCTGACGCCTTTCCCAACATTACTGGTGTGTCTCAGACTCCTGTGTGTGGCCCTTTCTAAATGTAGGTGTATAAATATATACTGCACATATGTATACATACATTTTCCTGGACTATGAAGAAACATTTAGGAAAATGTGTTGTAGTCATGAAAGGCAAATACTGAAGCTGCTCTGATTTCTGGGAGAAGGCCTGAGTGAGCGCAGCTCTGCAGTGTGTGTATGTGATGCCTGTATGAGCGCAGCTCTGCAGTGTGTGCATGTGACGCCTGTATGAATGCAGCTCTGCAGTGTGTGGATGTGATGCCTGTATGAGCGCAGCTCTGCAGTGTGTGGATGTGATGCCTGTATGAATGCAGCTCTGCAGTGTGTGGATGTGATGCCTGTATGAATGCAGCTCTGCAGTGTGTGGATGTGATGCCTGTATGAATGCAGCTCTGCAGTATGTGGATGTGATGCCTGTATGAGCGCAGCTCTGCAGTGTGTGGATGTGATGCCTGTATGAGCGCAGCTCTGCAGTGTGTGGATGTGATGCCTGTATGAATGCAGCTCTGCAGTATGTGGATGTGATGCCTGTATGAGCGTAGCTCTACAGTGTGTGGATGTGATGCCTGTATGAGCGCAGCTCTGCAGTGTGTGGATGTGATGCCTGTATGAGCGCAGCTCTGCAGTATGTGGATGTGATGCCTGTATGAGCGCAGCTCTACAGTGTGTGGATGTGACGCCTGTATGAATGCAGCTCTGCAGTGTGTGGATGTGATGCCTGTACAAGCGCAGCTCTGCAGTGTGTGGATGTGATGCCTGTATGAATGCAGCTCTGCAGTATGTGGATGTGATGCCTGTATGAGCGTAGCTCTACAGTGTGTGGATGTGATGCCTGTATGAGCGCAGCTCTGCAGTGTGTGGATGTGATGCCTGTATGAGCGCAGCTCTGCAGTGTGTGGATGTGATGCCTGTATGAGCGCAGCTCTGCAGTATGTGGATGTGATGCCTGTATGAGCGTAGCTCTGCAGTGTGTGGATGTGATGCCTGTATGAATGCAGCTCTGCAGTGTGTGGATGTGACGCCTGTATGAGCGCAGCTCTGCAGTATGTGGATGTGACGCCTGTATGAGCGCAGCTCTGCAGTGTTTGGATGTGATGCCTGTATGAGCGTAGCTCTGCAGTGTGTGGATGTGATGCCTGTATGAGCGCAGCTCTGCAGTGTGTGCATGTGATGCCTGTATGAATGCAACTCTGCAGTGTGTGGATGTGATGCCTGTATGAATGCAGCTCTGCAGTGTGTGGATGTGATGCCTGTATGAATGCAGCTCTGCAGTGTGTGGATGTGACGCCTGTATGAGCGCAGCTCTGCAGTGTGTGGATGTGATGCCTGTATGAAAGCAGCTCTGCAGTGTGTGGATGTGATGCCTGTATGAATGCAGCTCTGCAGTGTGTGGATGTGATGCCTGTATGAATGCAGCTCTGCAGTGTGTGGATGTGATGCCTGTATGAATGCAGCTCTGCAGTGTGTGGATGTGATGCCTGTATGAATGCAGCTCTGCAGTGTGTGGATGTGAGGCCTGTATGAATGCAGCTCTGCAGTGTGTGGATGTGACGCCTGTATGAGCGCAGCTCTGCAGTGTGTGGATGTGATGCCTGTATGAGCGCAGCTCTGCACTGTGTGGATGTGATGCCTGTATGAATGCAACTCTGCAGTGTGTGGATGTGATGCCTGTATGAATGCAGCTCTGCAGTGTGTGGATGTGATGCCTGTATGAATGCAACTCTGCAGTGTGTGGATGTGATGCCTGTATGAATGCAGCTCTGCAGTGTGTGGATGTGACGCCTGTATGAGCGCAGCTCTGCAGTGTGTGGATGTGATGCCTGTATGAATGCAGCTCTGCAGTGTGTGGATGTGATGCCTGTATGAATGCAGCTCTGCAGTGTGTGGATGTGATGCCTGTATGAATGCAGCTCTGCAGTGTGTGGATGTGACGCCTGTATGAATGCAGCTCTGCAGTGTGTGGATGTGACGCCTGTATGAGCGCAGCTCTGCAGTGTGTGGATGTGATGCCTGTATGAATGCAGCTCTGCAGTGTGTGGATGTGATGCCTGTATAAGCGCAGCTCTGCAGTGTGTGGATGTGATGCCTGTATGAGCGTAGCTCTACAGTGTGTGGATGTGATGCCTGTATGAGCGCAGCTCTGCAGTGTGTGGATGTGATGCCTGTATGAACGCAGCTCTGCAGTATGTGGATGTGATGCCTGTATGAGCGTAGCTCTGCAGTATATGGATGTGACGCCTGTATGAGCGCAGCTCTGCAGTGTGTGGATGTGATGCCTGTATGAATGCAGCTCTGCAGTGTGTGGATGTGATGCTTGTATGAGCGCAGCTCTGCAGTGAGTGCATGTGAGGCCTGTATGAATGCAGCTCTGCAGTGTGTGGATGTGATGCCTGTATAAGCGCAGCTCTGCAGTGTGTGGATGTGATGCCTGTATGAATGCAGCTCTGCAGTATGTGGATGTGATGCCTTGACTGGGCATTGCTGATAACGGGGTCCCCCTATGAACCCCCCACCACCTTTGATACCCAAACTGCTGGGCCTAAATGCCTTCCCCCTCTTTTCCAGCCTCGACCCCTGCCCCCCAGCTCTCAAACCCCCCACCCCCTTAGAAATAAACCAAGACCAAAGGGTTGGATTAAATCGGCCACAGCAGCCGTATTTATTAACAAACAACAAATAAATAACAACAAGTATAACTTATTATAATTTGCATAACTTAAAATAATTTAACAATAAACGCTTAACCTGGGTAAGAGTCCTTGGAGCTACAAAAAACTATCAATCCCCCGGCCTGGCGCTAACATAACCACACCATAAATTTACCACCAGCCGCGACCACCGGCTCGGCGGCACCATGAATAAAGACGAACTCCTTCTTCCATGTACCAGCTCCCAGGGCCAATTTACCCTGTAACCGTTCACCGTGCGCCAGGCCATCCACCAAAATGTGCAATTACCACCAAATGTATAGGTGGAGCCTACCTTTGACTCCACCCTTTTAGCCAATTGACCACCAACTCCAAGGACCCCACCCGCCACTGCGAGCACGCCTTAATCCCTTAAGCGTGAGAGACCCGCCACACTTCCAGGGCCCTCTCAACACCCTCCTGGATACCTAGCGTCCACAAATCTATACCCCACCGCATTCAGATGGACCCCGTCCCGCAACCAAAACTCCCCCTCCCCAGACTCCAACTCCTTGTGCCGCACGCACACACCGCCGTTCCTGGACAAAAACCCCGCAACAGCCCGGTTAACCTTAATCCTGGCCTTGTTGAGCCTTTCAACAGACCTAGCCTCCCGCCATGTTTTTCTCGGTACAATATCGGACCACACGGTAACAATCCCCGGAAACATGGACCACAACCTCAACAGGTCATACTTTATG
Source organism: Leptodactylus fallax (assembly GCA_947044405.1). Lineage (NCBI taxonomy): Eukaryota > Metazoa > Chordata > Amphibia > Anura > Leptodactylidae > Leptodactylus > Leptodactylus fallax. The sequence goes on from CAMRHE010000919.1 coordinate 27,396, forward strand.
TCCCTCACTAAATCGCGAAAGGGACGAACCCCCAGGTCATTGCCACCAGCATGTATCACGATAATGTCCGGAGACCGATCCAACCTCGTGCACCTGTGGATTTCGGGCATGACCCGACTCCACACCATACCTCGGACTCCAATCCAACGTACAACGACCGCAGCCCTGTCGAACCCCAGCTGCCGACCATTCCGCCGCACGCCGGCCCTCTCCGCGCCCCAGAACACAAAAGAATGGCCGAAGATCCAGACTAACCGAGCAGGAGGGCCTACGAAAGAAGAAATAAAGTAGGGGGAGGGCGGAGAAAATACCCAACAACACAATGATTCACATTTGGGCAAGGTGTGGACGTATGTATGATCTATACCTCTGCGATTCCCACCTACCGATACGTCGGACCACCTCCGAGCTCAACCCCCAACTAGCTGCTTCTGTCGCTGCGCCAATGCGAAAAGAGTGTGGAGCATATCGAGAGGCGTCAAGGCCCAGCGAGTCCAAACAACCCCTAAAAACAGCCGAGAACTGATAACGGGAAAGGAACGAACCATCCTCATGACGCAGGAGGGGACCGCCCGCAGAAGCTGGAACCAACCCCCCGAAAAACAAGCAAACAACGCACCGGGCACATATCTGACCCTACAACCGCACCCAGGCGCAGATACTTCCCTGCCCCCGCCTGATCCGTCTTAGACCTGCGAACCCTGACCACTAGGACCCCTTCCTCCATGTACACATCATCCACCTGTAAACCACCCGGCCGCTTAGTCGACACGGACACCAACTCACCCACCCTGAGAGCCCCGAAAAAGGCTAGAGAAAAAGCCAGGTGAAACAAAACGCATTCATAGTGCGAAGAACAAAAACGGCCCAGTTCCAACCCCAAACGCTCCAAAAGCTGAAATGTAACCGGGCGCCGTGTGTCACTACTTCCCCTGCCCCTGCGGAACCCCTTAAGCACACGTTGAACCAAGAAATGTTTGGTAAAGTCCGCCAAACCCCTCAACTTGAAACCAAATGCCAACGCCGCTACCGCACCATTAACTTTCGCCACGGACCATCCATCTGAAGACCAACGGCTTAACAAGAACAATAAAGCCCCAACCCTATCCTCATCAGTATGTACCTGACCTAAATCTCCCACCCAATCCTCCCAAAGCTGCCAAGCCCTTGAATACTTATCCCAGGTGCCGGGGGCCAACGATGCCTGAATCAATGTCCCTGCTTTTCGCAAACCAAGTCCCATAATTCTGGAGGACATGGAATCCCTTCCACTTCCGCCCCCGGAGCCAGGGCACGAAACCGCTCCCACTGGAAACGAGACAAAGAATCAGCAACGTCATTTTTAACCCCCGGAACATGCACTGCCACCACCCATGCATTCAGGCACAAGCAACGCAATACTAAACGCTGAAGCAACTTGATAACTGGAGGAGAAGACGCAGTCACATTATTAATGGCCGACACAACTGACATGTTATCACAATGAAATCTAACTTTTTTATCCTGGAACGCCCCACCCCATATGGACACCGCGACTAAAATCGGGAATAACTCAAGTACAGTCAAATTCCGCGTCAGACCTTGTTCACGCCACGACGCAGGCCAAGGAGCGGCGCACCACTGCCCCCTGTAATAGGCCCCAAAACCGTGGCCCCCTGCCGCATCCGTAAAGAGGTCACAATCGAACACATCGATCACTGCTGACTGGACCAGTGATCTACCATTGAACTGGTCTAAAAAAGTGTCCCATACTGCCAGGTCCTCCCGATGTATCACCCCCAGCCGAATAAAGTGTCGTGGATTTGACACCCCGTTCATGGCCCCTGCCAGCCGGCGACAAAAAATCCTACCCATGGGGATAATGCGGCAGGCAAAATTTAAACTGCCTAACAATGACTGGAGGTCGCACAACGCAATTTTTCGCATGTGACGAGCACGCCTCACCCTCTCTCTAAGATCAACCAGCTTGTCACCAGGCAACCGGAACTCCATTGCCACAGTGTCAAGCTCTATGCCCAAGAAACTCAATCTAGTGCACGGACCCTCAGTCTTTTCCGGTGACAACGGTACCCCAAACTTACTGGCGACCCACCGCGCGGTTGCCAACAAAACCGCGCATACATCGGAGCCCGCCGGACCTATACAGAGGAAATCATCGAGGTAGTGTATCACTGACTCAACCCCCGCCACATCCCGAATTACCGACTCTAAAAAGGTGCTGAACGCCTCAAAGTATGCGCACGATATTGAGCAACCCATAGGGAGGCAACGATCCACGTAATACCCGCCGTCCCAGTAGCAGCCCAGTAACCTAACGCTGTCAGGGTGTACCGGCAGTAACCTGAACGCCGCCTCCACATCCGTCTTAGCTAAGAGGGCCCCTGGACCGCAACGCCGTACCCAATGCACAGCTGCCTCAAACGAGGTATATACTACCGAACAAAGCTCGGGTGCAATACCATCGTTGACCGACGCTCCTTTGGGATAAGACAAATGATGTATGAGCCGAAACTGATTCGGCTCCTTCTTCGGCACCACCCCCAAAGGAGATACAATTAAACCTTCCAAAGGGGGTGATGCGAAGGGGCCCGCCATGCGCCCCAAGGCCACCTCCTTCCTCAGTTTTTTGGACACCACCCCCGAGTGTTCCGCTGCCGACCTCAAGTTAGTTATACAAAAGGGGACTGTGTGCGTCGGCAGGGGAATCCTAAAACCCTCCCTAAAACCTTCTACCAGAAACTTTGCACTCTCCCTGTTAACATAACTATTTAGGTACGGAAGCATGGCTTCCAGCTTCACCGGCGTCTGCCCCTTGTCCACTATTAGGCAAGGCCTTGGTCCTTTGTTTGCGCAAGCAACGTGCCGCACCATGGGACACCCCTCCGCAGAATGAACAGGCATGTTTGAATCTACAGTTGAAGCCGAATTTACATTGGGCTTCATTGAACTGCCAACACAGCCCGTAACGTTGCTGGGCCTGTGCACCTGCCCCCCCTGAGCCGTAACTGAGACCACCATGGCCGGTTCCACCGGCCGCCCCAGGAAAGGGCTGGCCAAAGCGAGCTGGCGCCATAACCCGAAGCCACAAACCTATATCTTTCTGGTCCCACCGTATGCTGGGCCGAACCGCCTTACGCTGACGGAACTGCTCATCATACCGCAGCCATGTCTGACCCCCATACACCCGATACGCCTCACCTATAGAGTCCTGATAGCAAAAAAGCCCCGAACAGTTGTCAGGAGCCTTTTCACCAATGACACTCGCTAAAATGGCAAAGGCCTGAAGCCAATTAGCAAAAGTCTGTGGAATCAGGCGCCACCTACGTTTTTCTTCCTCCTCTTTTTTGCTATCCTCCTTCTTACTCTTGTCTAAGTTAAATTTAGCTAAAGGGAGCAAGGAAAAGATTTCGACGTACTCGTCCTTCCAAATCTTCTCCCTCACTTCCTTTTTTAAATGCGCCCCTAGAGGACCCTCAAAACACACATAAACCTCCCCCCGAGCCCTGTCGTCTAGCCTCACCGAATCAACCTTCTCTTTATCTGTCTGGACAGACACTGTGACACCCGCCGGAGCCCCTACCACCGGCGCACTCTGTGACGCTACTGACTGAACCGCAGGAGGGACCCACGCCGCCACCGGGGAACCGCTAACACTCTGTTCGCAGCGCGACAGTAGCTCCCTCACGCTACCCAATAGCTCCCTAATCCCCTCAGAAGCTACACCACCACCCACTGGGGACTCCGGCCTATCTATCCCTAACCCCTGGGACATTAGAATAGGAGGAAACGGACACGACAATGAATGGTACTCACCAGACTGCGTAGGTGCTGTGGGCCCACCAGTCGACGGTCCTGCATCCTGCTGACCTGGGTCGCTGTACAGGAGAACGCTGGCGCCTGTTGATTGTTGAGAACCATCCCGCTGACAGCTGCAGCACGACCGACATCCCTGGGAAGGTTGACCTGCACCCGCGTATGCACTTGAAACCACTGGATGCACCTCGGACCGGGGCTGTGGTGCCGTGAAGGAGGGGCCAGCGCCGTGCTGCTCGTCGTTCAGAATTTCCCGCTGCTGTACCGAGGGCACTTGGAAAGCCGGAACCGACGGGACTTGAAGACACAGTCCCCCTCCCGCTGGAGCATCACAGGAGGGGACCGCTGCACCACGTGCTGTAGCCATATGGAGACTGGATGTGGAGGTCCCCCCACTGAGGCCAGTGGCAGGGATCTCCACCTCCGCAGGGGCCAGGCGACTGGCAGGATTCCTCCCAGACCGGGACCTCCGCCCCTGAGCAGTGGAGCGGGGTGCCCGGCCTGGAGGGGCCCGAGAGGGACTCCTATGTCGCCGGGCCCTAGGGGGCTCATCAGGGCTCAAACGTGCCGGCGGGCGAGTCCTACGCGGCCGCCGCCGCTCAGACGCCTCCGGGGGTAGTGAAGGGTTAATGGGGGGGGGGCGGCAGGCTGCATAATGTCAGCCAGCCGCTCCTGCAGCCAGGCCTCACCATGGACGCCGGCAGCAGCTCTGATCTGCTCCAGGATGGTATCGAGGGATGCCATTACAGTGAAAAGGTGGGGGGGAGGGAGCTGACCGCTCGTTAGCATGCCGCGCAGCTCCAGAATGGCCGCTTCCCGGGCTGCGCGGCATAGTCAATTCGAACGGGGTTAAGCCCCGCCCCCAATTCTTCGCGCCCTAGCGCGTTATTGGTCCCCCCTACAGCCCGCCCCCAGTCAAGATCCCTGCGCTTTACTGCGCAGCGCTCCGGTCTCCCCCGTATGAGCGTAGCTCTACAGTGTGTGGATGTGATGCCTGTATGAGCGCAGCTCTGCAGTGTGTGGATGTGATGCCTGTATGAGCGCAGCTCTGCAGTGTGTGGATGTGATGCCTGTATGAATGCAGCTCTGCAGTGTGTGGATGTGATGCCTGTATGAATGCAGCTCTGCAGTGTGTGGATGTGACGCCTGTATGAGCGCAGCTCTGCAGTGTGTGGATGTGATGCCTGTATGAATGCAGCTCTGCAGTGTGTGGATGTGATGCCTGTATGAATGCAGCTCTGCAGTGTGTGGATGTGATGCCTGTATGAATGCAGCTCTGCAGTGTGTGGATGTGATGCCTGTATGAATGCAGCTCTGCAGTGTGTGGATGTGACGCCTGTATGAGCGCAGCTCTGCAGTGTGTGGATGTGATGCCTGTATGAATGCAGCTCTGCAGTGTGTGGATGTGATGCTTGTATGAGCGCAGCTCTGCAGTGTGTGGATGTGATGCCTGTATGAATGCAGCTCTGCAGTGTGTGGATGTGATGCCTGTATGAATGCAGCTCTGCAGTGTGTGGATGTGATGCCTGTATGAATGCAGCTCTGCAGTGTGTGGATGTGACGCCTGTATGAGCGCAGCTCTGCAGTGTGTGGATGTGATGCCTGTATGAATGCAGCTCTGCAGTGTGTGGATGTGATGCTTGTATGAGCGCAGCTCTGCAGTGAGTGCATGTGCGGCCTGTATGAATGCAGCTCTGCAGTGTGTGGATGTGATGCCTGTATAAGCGCAGCTCTGCAGTGTGTGGATGTGATGCCTGTATGAATGCAGCTCTGCAGTATGTGGATGTGATGCCTGTATGAGCGTAGCTCTACAGTGTGTGGATGTGATGCCTGTATGAGTGCAGCTCTGCAGTGTGTGGATGTGATGCCTGTATGAGCGCAGCTCTGCAGTGTGTGGATGTGATGCCTGTATGAGCGCAGCTCTGCAGTATGTGGATGTGATGCCTGTATGAGCGTAGCTCTACAGTGTGTGGATGTGATGCCTGTATGAGCGCAGCTCTGCAGTGTGTGGATGTGATGCTTGTATGAGCGCAGCTCTGCAGTATGTGGATGTGATGCCTGTATGAGCGTAGCTCTGCAGTGTGTGGATGTGATGCCTGTATGAATGCAGCTCTGCAGTGTGTGGATGTGATGCCTGTATGAGCGCAGCTCTGCAGTGTGTGGATGTGATGCCTGTATGAATGCAGCTCTGCAGTGTGTGGATGTGACTCCTGTATGAATGCAGCTCTGCAGTGTGTGGATGTGATGCCTGTATGAATGCAGCTCTGCAGTGTGTGGATGTGAGGCCTGTATGAATGCAGCTCTGCAGTGTGTGGATGTGACGCCTGTATGAGCGCAGCTCTGCAGTGTGTGGATGTGATGCCTGTATGAATGCAGCTCTGCAGTGTGTGGATGTGATGCCTGTATGAATGCAGCTCTGCAGTGTGTGGATGTGACGCCTGTATGAGCGCAGCTCTGCAGTGTGTGGATGTGATGCCTGTATGAATGCAGCTCTGCAGTGTGTGGATGTGATGCCTGTATGAATGCAGCTCTGCAGTGTGTGGATGTGACGCCTGTATGAGCGCAGCTCTGCAGTGTGTGGATGTGATGCCTGTATGAATACAGCTCTGCAGTTTGTGGATGTGATGCCTGTATGAATGCAGCTCTGCAGTGTGTGGATGTGATGCCTGTATGAGCGCAGCTCTGCAGTGTGTGGATGTGATGCCTGTATGAGCGCAGCTCTGCAGTGTGTGGATGTGATGCCTGTATGAATGCAACTCTGCAGTGTGTGGATGTGATGCCTGTATGAATGCAGCTCTGCAGTGTGTGGATGTGATGCCTGTATGAGCGCAGCTCTGCAGTGTGTGGATGTGATGCTTGTATGAGCGCAGCTCTGCAGTATGTGGATGTGATGCCTGTATGAGCGTAGCTCTGCAGTGTGTGGATGTGATGCCTGTATGAATGCAGCTCTGCAGTGTGTGGATGTGATGCCTGTATGAGCGCAGCTCTGCAGTGTGTGGATGTGATGCCTGTATGAGCGCAGCTCTGCAGTGTGTGGATGTGATGCCTGTATGAATGCAGCTCTGCAGTGTGTGGATGTGACTCCTGTATGAATGCAGCTCTGCAGTGTGTGGATGTGATGCCTGTATGAATGCAGCTCTGCAGTGTGTGGATGTGAGGCCTGTATGAATGCAGCTCTGCAGTGTGTGGATGTGACGCCTGTATGAGCGCAGCTCTGCAGTGTGTGGATGTGATGCCTGTATGAATGCAGCTCTGCAGTGTGTGGATGTGATGCCTGTATGAATGCAGCTCTGCAGTGTGTGGATGTGACGCCTGTATGAGCGCAGCTCTGCAGTGTGTGGATGTGATGCCTGTATGAATGCAGCTCTGCAGTGTGTGGATGTGATGCCTGTATGAATGCAGCTCTGCAGTGTGTGGATGTGACGCCTGTATGAGCGCAGCTCTGCAGTGTGTGGATGTGATGCCTGTATGAATACAGCTCTGCAGTTTGTGGATGTGATGCCTGTATGAATGCAGCTCTGCAGTGTGTGGATGTGATGCCTGTATGAGCGCAGCTCTGCAGTGTGTGGATGTGATGCCTGTATGAGCGCAGCTCTGCAGTGTGTGGATGTGATGCCTGTATGAATGCAACTCTGCAGTGTGTGGATGTGATGCCTGTATGAATGCAGCTCTGCAGTGTGTGGATGTGATGCCTGTATGAATGCAACTCTGCAGTGTGTGGATGTGATGCCTGTATGAATGCAGCTCTGCAGTGTGTGGATGTGATGCCTGTATGAATGCAGCTCTGCAGTGTGTGGATGTGACGCCTGTATGAGCGCAGCTCTGCAGTGTGTGGATGTGATGCCTGTATGAATGCAGCTCTGCAGTGTGTGGATGTGATGCCTGTATGAATGCAGCTCTGCAGTGTGTGGATGTGACGCCTGTATGAGCGCAGCTCTGCAGTGTGTGGATGTGATGCCTGTATGAATGCAGCTCTGCAGTGTGTGGATGTGATGCCTGTATGAATGCAGCTCTGCAGTGTGTGGATGTGATGCCTGTATGAATGCAGCTCTGCAGTGTGTGGATGTGACGCCTGTATGAATGCAGCTCTGCAGTGTGTGGATGTGACGCCTGTATGAGCGCAGCTCTGCAGTGTGTGGATGTGATGCCTGTATGAATGCAGCTCTGCAGTGTGTGGATGTGATGCCTGTATAAGCGCAGCTCTGCAGTGTGTGGATGTGATGCCTGTATGAGCGCAGCTCTGCAGTGTGTGGATGTGATGCCGAATGTGAGTGAGCCGTAGCTCTGCAGTATATGGATGTGACGCCTGTATGAGCGCAGCTCTGCAGTGTGTGGATGTGATGCCTGTATGAATGCAGCTCTGCAGTGTGTGGATGTGATGCTTGTATGAGCGCAGCTCTGCAGTGAGTGCATGTGAGGCCTGTATGAATGCAGCTCTGCAGTGTGTGGATGTGATGCCTGTATAAGCGCAGCTCTGCAGTGTGTGGATGTGATGCCTGTATGAATGCAGCTCTGCAGTATGTGGATGTGATGCCTGTATGAGCGTAGCTCTACAGTGTGTGGATGTGATGCCTGTATGAGCGCAGCTCTGCAGTGTGTGGATGTGATGCCTGTATGAGCGCAGCTCTGCAGTGTGTGGATGTGATGCCTGTATGAATGCAGCTCTGCAGTGTGTGGATGTGATGCCTGTATGAATGCAGCTCTGCAGTGTGTGGATGTGACGCCTGTATGAGCGCAGCTCTGCAGTGTGTGGATGTGATGCCTGTATGAATGCAGCTCTGCAGTGTGTGGATGTGATGCCTGTATGAATGCAGCTCTGCAGTGTGTGGATGTGATGCCTGTATGAATGCAGCTCTGCAGTGTGTGGATGTGATGCCTGTATGAATGCAGCTCTGCAGTGTGTGGATGTGACGCCTGTATGAGCGCAGCTCTGCAGTGTGTGGATGTGATGCCTGTATGAATGCAGCTCTGCAGTGTGTGGATGTGATGCTTGTATGAGCGCAGCTCTGCAGTGTGTGGATGTGATGCCTGTATGAATGCAGCTCTGCAGTGTGTGGATGTGATGCCTGTATGAATGCAGCTCTGCAGTGTGTGGATGTGACGCCTGTATGAGCGCAGCTCTGCAGTGTGTGGATGTGATGCCTGTATGAATGCAGCTCTGCAGTGTGTGGATGTGATGCTTGTATGAGCGCAGCTCTGCAGTGAGTGCATGTGAGGCCTGTATGAATGCAGCTCTGCAGTGTGTGGATGTGATGCCTGTATAAGCGCAGCTCTGCAGTGTGTGGATGTGATGCCTGTATGAATGCAGCTCTGCAGTATGTGGATGTGATGCCTGTATGAGCGTAGCTCTACAGTGTGTGGATGTGATGCCTGTATGAGTGCAGCTCTGCAGTGTGTGGATGTGATGCCTGTATGAGCGCAGCTCTGCAGTGTGTGGATGTGATGCCTGTATGAGCGCAGCTCTGCAGTATGTGGATGTGATGCCTGTATGAGCGTAGCTCTACAGTGTGTGGATGTGATGCCTGTATGAGCGCAGCTCTGCAGTGTGTGGATGTGATGCTTGTATGAGCGCAGCTCTGCAGTATGTGGATGTGATGCCTGTATGAGCGTAGCTCTGCAGTGTGTGGATGTGATGCCTGTATGAATGCAGCTCTGCAGTGTGTGGATGTGATGCCTGTATGAGCGCAGCTCTGCAGTGTGTGGATGTGATGCCTGTATGAATGCAGCTCTGCAGTGTGTGGATGTGACTCCTGTATGAATGCAGCTCTGCAGTGTGTGGATGTGATGCCTGTATGAATGCAGCTCTGCAGTGTGTGGATGTGAGGCCTTTATGAATGCAGCTCTGCAGTGTGTGGATGTGACGCCTGTATGAGCGCAGCTCTGCAGTGTGTGGATGTGATGCCTGTATGAATGCAGCTCTGCAGTGTGTGGATGTGATGCTTGTATGAATGCAGCTCTGCAGTGTGTGGATGTGACGCCTGTATGAGCGCAGCTCTGCAGTGTGTGGATGTGATGCCTGTATGAATGCAGCTCTGCAGTGTGTGGATGTGATGCCTGTATGAATGCAGCTCTGCAGTGTGTGGATGTGACGCCTGTATGAGCGCAGCACTGCAGTGTGTGGATGTGATGCCTGTATGAATACAGCTCTGCAGTTTGTGGATGTGATGCCTGTATGAATGCAGCTCTGCAGTGTGTGGATGTGATGCCTGTATGAATGCAGCTCTGCAGTGTGTGGATGTGACGCCTGTATGAAAGCAGCTCTGCAGTGTGTGGATGTGATGCCTGTATGAATGCAGCTCTGCAGTATGTGGATGTGACGCCTGTATGAGCGCAGCTCTGCAGTGTGTGGATGTGATGCCTGTATAAGCGCAGCTCTGCAGTGTGTGGATGTGATGCCTGTATGAATGCAGCTCTGCAGTATGTGGATGTGATGCCTGTATGAGCGTAGCTCTACAGTGTGTGGATGTGATGCCTGTATGAGCGCAGCTCTGCAGTGAGTGCATGTGAGGCCTGTATGAATGCAGCTCTGCAGTGTGTGGATGTGATGCCTGTATAAGCGCAGCTCTGCAGTGTGTGGATGTGATGCCTGTATGAATGCAGCTCTGCAGTATGTGGATGTGATGCCTGTATGAGCGTAGCTCTACAGTGTGTGGATGTGATGCCTGTATGAGCGCAGCTCTGCAGTGTGTGGATGTGATGCCTGTATGAGCGCAGCTCTGCAGTGTGTGGATGTGATGCCTGTATGAATGCAGCTCTGCAGTGTGTGGATGTGATGCCTGTATGAATGCAGCTCTGCAGTGTGTGGATGTGATGCCTGTATGAATGCAGCTCTGCAGTGTGTGGATATGACGCCTGTATGAGCGCAGCTCTGCAGTGTGTGGATGTGATGCCTGTATGAATGCAGCTCTGCAGTGTGTGGATGTGATGCTTGTATGAGCGCAGCTCTGCAGTGAGTGCATGTGAGGCCTGTATGAATGCAGCTCTGCAGTGTGTGGATGTGATGCCTGTATAAGCGCAGCTCTGCAGTGTGTGGATGTGATGCCTGTATGAATGCAGCTCTGCAGTATGTGGATGTGATGCCTGTATGAGCGTAGCTCTACAGTGTGTGGATGTGATGCCTGTATGAGCGCAGCTCTGCAGTGTGTGGATGTGATGCCTGTATGAGCGCAGCTCTGCAGTGTGTGGATGTGATGCCTGTATGAATGCAGCTCTGCAGTATGTGGATGTGATGCCTGTATGAGCGCAGCTCTGCAGTGTGTGGATGTGATGCCTGTATGAGCGCAGCTCTACAGTGTGTGGATGTGATGCCTGTATGAGCGCAGCTCTGCAGTGTGTGGATGTGATGCCTGTATGAGCGCAGCTCTGCAGTGTGTGGATGTGATGCCTGTATGAATGCAGCTCTGCAGTGTGTGGATGTGATGCCTGTATGAATGCAGCTCTGCAGTGTGTGGATGTGACGCCTGTATGAGCGCAGCTCTGCAGTGTGTGGATGTGATGCCTCTATGAATGCAGCTCTGCAGTGTGTGGATGTGATGCCTGTATGAATGCAGCTCTGCAGTGTGTGGATGTGATGCCTGTATGAATGCAGCTCTGCAGTGTGTGGATGTGATGCCTGTATGAATGCAGCTCTGCAGTGTGTGGATGTGACGCCAGTATGAGCGCAGCTCTGCAGTGTGTGGATGTGATGCCTGTATGAATGCAGCTCTGCAGTGTGTGGATGTGATGCTTGTATGAGCGCAGCTCTGCAGTGTGTGGATGTGATGCCTGTATGAATGCAGCTCTGCAGTGTGTGGATGTGATGCCTGTATGAATGCAGCTCTGCAGTGTGTGGATGTGATGCCTGTATGAATGCAGCTCTGCAGTGTGTGGATGTGACGCCTGTATGAGCGCAGCTCTGCAGTGTGTGGATGTGATGCCTGTATGAATGCAGCTCTGCAGTGTGTGGATGTGATGCTTGTATGAGCGCAGCTCTGCAGTGAGTGCATGTGAGGCCTGTATGAATGCAGCTCTGCAGTGTGTGGATGTGATGCCTGTATAAGCGCAGCTCTGCAGTGTGTGGATGTGATGCCTGTATGAATGCAGCTCTGCAGTATGTGGATGTGATGCCTGTATGAGCGTAGCTCTACAGTGTGTGGATGTGATGCCTGTATGAGCGCAGCTCTGCAGTGTGTGGATGTGATGCCTGTATGAGCGCAGCTCTGCAGTGTGTGGATGTGATGCCTGTATGAGCGCAGCTCTGCAGTGTGTGGATGTGATGCTTGTATGAGCGCAGCTCTGCAGTGTTTGGATGTGATGCCTGTATGAGCGCAGCTCTGCAGTGTGTGGATGTGATGCTTGTATGAGCGCAGCTCTGCAGTGTGTGGATGTGACGCCTGTATGAATGCAGCTCTGCAGTGTGTGGATGTGATGCCTGTATAAGCGCAGCTCTGCAGTGTGTGGATGTGATGCCTGTATGAATGCAGCTCTGCAGTATGTGGATGTGATGCCTGTATGAGCGTAGCTCTACAGTGTGTGGATGTGATGCCTGTATGAGCGCAGCTCTGCAGTGTGTGGATGTGATGCCTGTATGAGCGCAGCTCTGCAGTGTGTGGATGTGATGCCTGTATGAGCGCAGCTCTGCAGTATGTGGATGTGATGCCTGTATGAGCGTAGCTCTGCAGTGTGTGGATGTGATGCCTGAATGAATGCAGCTCTGCAGTGTGTGGATGTGATGCCTGTATGAGCGCAGCTCTGCAGTGTGTGGATGTGATGCCTGTATGAATGCAGCTCTGCAGTGTGTGGATGTGACGCCTGTATGAGCGCAGCTCTGCAGTGTGTGGATGTGATGCCTGTATGAATGCAGCTCTGCAGTGTGTGGATGTGATGCTTGTATGAGCGCAGCTCTGCAGTGTGTGGATGTGATGCCTGTATGAATGCAGCTCTGCAGTGTGTGGATGTGATGCCTGTATGAATGCAGCTCTGCAGTGTGTGGATGTGATGCCTGTATGAATGCAGCTCTGCAGTGTGTGGATGTGACGCCTGTATGAGCGCAGCTCTGCAGTGTGTGGATGTGATGCCTGTATGAATGCAGCTCTGCAGTGTGTGGATGTGATGCTTGTATGAGCGCAGCTCTGCAGTGAGTGCATGTGAGGCCTGTATGAATGCAGCTCTGCAGTGTGTGGATGTGATGCCTGTATAAGCGCAGCTCTGCAGTGTGTGGATGTGATGCCTGTATGAATGCAGCTCTGCAGTATGTGGATGTGATGCCTGTATGAGCGTAGCTCTACAGTGTGTGGATGTGATGCCTGTATGAGCGCAGCTCTGCAGTGTGTGGATGTGATGCCTGTATGAGCGCAGCTCTGCAGTGTGTGGATGTGATGCCTGTATGAGCGCAGCTCTGCAGTGTGTGGATGTGATGCTTGTATGAGCGCAGCTCTGCAGTGTGTGGATGTGACGCCTGTATGAATGCAGCTCTGCAGTGTGTGGATGTGATGCTTGTATGAGCGCAGCTCTGCAGTGTGTGGATGTGATGCCTGTATGAGCGCAGCTCTGCAGTGTGTGGATGTGATGCTTGTATGAGCGCAGCTCTGCAGTGTGTGGATGTGACGCCTGTATGAATGCAGCTCTGCAGTGTGTGGATGTGATGCCTGTATAAGCGCAGCTCTGCAGTGTGTGGATGTGATGCCTGTAGGAATGCAGCTCTGCAGTGTGTGGATGTGACGCCTGTATGAGCGCAGCTCTGCAGTGTGTGGATGTGATGCCTGTATGAATGCAGCTCTGCAGTATGTGGCTGTGATGCCTGTATGAGCGTAGCTCTACAGTGTGTGGATGTGATGCCTGTATGAGCGCAGCTCTGCAGTGTGTGGATGTGATGCCTGTATGAGCGCAGCTCTGCAGTGTGTGGATGTGATGCCTGTATGAGCGCAGCTCTGCAGTATGTGGATGTGATGCCTGTATGAGCGTAGCTCTGCAGTGTGTGGATGTGATGCCTGTATGAATGCAGCTCTGCAGTGTGTGGATGTGATGCCTGTATGAGCGCAGCACTGCAGTGTGTGGATGTGATGCCTGTATGAATGCAGCTCTGCAGTGTGTGGATGTGACGCCTGTATGAATGCAGCTCTGCAGTGTGTGGATGTGATGCCTGTATGAATGCAGCTCTGCAGTGTGTGGATGTGAGGCCTGTATGAATGCAGCTCTGCAGTGTGTGGATGTGACGCCTGTATGAGCGCAGCTCTGCAGTGTGTGGATGTGATGCCTGTATGAATGGAGCTCTGCAGTGTGTGGATGTGATGCCTGTATGAATGCAGCTCTGCAGTGTGTGGATGTGACGCCTGTATGAGCGCAGCTCTGCAGTGTGTGGATGTGATGCCTGTATGAATGCAGCTCTGCAGTGTGTGGATGTGATGCCTGTATGAATGCAGCTCTGCAGTGTGTGGATGTGACGCCTGTATGAGCGCAGCTCTGCAGTGTGTGGATGTGATGCCTGTATGAATGCAGCTCTGCAGTGTGTGGATGTGATGCCTGTATGAATGCAGCTCTGCAGTGTGTGGATGTGATGCCTGTATGAATGCAGCTCTGCAGTGTGTGGATGTGACGCCTGTATGAGCGCAGCTCTGCAGTGTGTGGATGTGATGCCTGTATGAATGCAGCTCTGCAGTGTGTGGATGTGATGCTTGTATGAGCGCAGCTCTGCAGTGTGTGCATGTGACGCCTGTATGAATGCAGCTCTGCAGTGTGTGGATGTGATGCCTGTATGAATGCAGCTCTGCAGTGTGTGCATGTGACGCCTGTATGAATGCAGCTCTGCAGTGTGTGGATGTGATGCCTGTATGAGCGCAGCTCTGCAGTGTGTGGATGTGATGCCTGTATGAATGCAGCTCTGCAGTGTGTGGATGTGATGCCTGTATGAATGCAGCTCTGCAGTGTGTGGATGTGACGCCTGTATGAATGCAGCTCTGCAGTGTGTGGATGTGATGCCTGTATGAATGCAGCTCTGCAGTGTGTGGATGTGATGCCTGTATGAATGCAGCTCTGCAGTGTGTGCATGTGACGCCTGTATGAATGCAGCTCTGCAGTGTGTGCATGGACGCCGTATGAATGCACCGCTTGCATGTGGCGCCTGTATGAATGCAGCTCTGCAGTGTGTGGATGTGATGCCTGTATGAATGCAGCTCTGCAGTGTGTGCATGTGAGCCTGTATGATGCGCTCTGCAGTATGTGGATGTGATCCTGATGAGCAGCTCTGCAGTGTGTGGATGTGATGCCTGTATGAGCGCAGCTCTGCAGTGTGTGGATGTGATGCTGATGGCGCAGCCGCGGTGTGGTGTATGCAGCGCAGCTCTGCAGTATGTGGATGTGATGCCTGTATGAGCGTAGCTCTACAGTGTGTGGATGTGATGCCTGTATGAGCGCAGCTCTGCAGTGTGTGGATGTGATGCTTGTATGAGCGCAGCTCTGCAGTATGTGGATGTGATGCCTGTATGAGCGTAGCTCTGCAGTGTGTGGATGTGATGCCTGTATGAATGCAGCTCTGCAGTGTGTGGATGTGATGCCTGTATGAGCGCAGCTCTGCAGTGTGTGGATGTGATGCCTGTATGAATGCAGCTCTGCAGTGTGTGGATGTGACTCCTGTATGAATGCAGCTCTGCAGTGTGTGGATGTGATGCCTGTATGAATGCAGCTCTGCAGTGTGTGGATGTGAGGCCTGTATGAATGCAGCTCTGCAGTGTGTGGATGTGACGCCTGTATGAGCGCAGCTCTGCAGTGTGTGGATGTGATGCCTGTATGAATGCAGCTCTGCAGTGTGTGGATGTGATGCCTGTATGAATGCAGCTCTGCAGTGTGTGGATGTGACGCCTGTATGAGCGCAGCTCTGCAGTGTGTGGATGTGATGCCTGTATGAATGCAGCTCTGCAGTGTGTGGATGTGATGCCTGTATGAATGCAGCTCTGCAGTGTGTGGATGTGACGCCTGTATGAGCGCAGCTCTGCAGTGTGTGGATGTGATGCCTGTATGAATACAGCTCTGCAGTTTGTGGATGTGATGCCTGTATGAATGCAGCTCTGCAGTGTGTGGATGTGATGCCTGTATGAGCGCAGCTCTGCAGTGTGTGGATGTGATGCCTGTATGAGCGCAGCTCTGCAGTGTGTGGATGTGATGCCTGTATGAATGCAACTCTGCAGTGTGTGGATGTGATGCCTGTATGAATGCAGCTCTGCAGTGTGTGGATGTGATGCCTGTATGAGCGCAGCTCTGCAGTGTGTGGATGTGATGCTTGTATGAGCGCAGCTCTGCAGTATGTGGATGTGATGCCTGTATGAGCGTAGCTCTGCAGTGTGTGGATGTGATGCCTGTATGAATGCAGCTCTGCAGTGTGTGGATGTGATGCCTGTATGAGCGCAGCTCTGCAGTGTGTGGATGTGATGCCTGTATGAGCGCAGCTCTGCAGTGTGTGGATGTGATGCCTGTATGAATGCAGCTCTGCAGTGTGTGGATGTGACTCCTGTATGAATGCAGCTCTGCAGTGTGTGGATGTGATGCCTGTATGAATGCAGCTCTGCAGTGTGTGGATGTGAGGCCTGTATGAATGCAGCTCTGCAGTGTGTGGATGTGACGCCTGTATGAGCGCAGCTCTGCAGTGTGTGGATGTGATGCCTGTATGAATGCAGCTCTGCAGTGTGTGGATGTGATGCCTGTATGAATGCAGCTCTGCAGTGTGTGGATGTGACGCCTGTATGAGCGCAGCTCTGCAGTGTGTGGATGTGATGCCTGTATGAATGCAGCTCTGCAGTGTGTGGATGTGATGCCTGTATGAATGCAGCTCTGCAGTGTGTGGATGTGACGCCTGTATGAGCGCAGCTCTGCAGTGTGTGGATGTGATGCCTGTATGAATACAGCTCTGCAGTTTGTGGATGTGATGCCTGTATGAATGCAGCTCTGCAGTGTGTGGATGTGATGCCTGTATGAGCGCAGCTCTGCAGTGTGTGGATGTGATGCCTGTATGAGCGCAGCTCTGCAGTGTGTGGATGTGATGCCTGTATGAATGCAACTCTGCAGTGTGTGGATGTGATGCCTGTATGAATGCAGCTCTGCAGTGTGTGGATGTGATGCCTGTATGAATGCAACTCTGCAGTGTGTGGATGTGATGCCTGTATGAATGCAGCTCTGCAGTGTGTGGATGTGATGCCTGTATGAATGCAGCTCTGCAGTGTGTGGATGTGATGCCTGTATAAGCGCAGCTCTGCAGTGTGTGGATGTGATGCCTGTATGAGCGCAGCTCTGCAGTGTGTGGATGTGATGCCTGTATGAACGCAGCTCTGCAGTATGTGGATGTGATGCCTGTATGAGCGTAGCTCTGCAGTATATGGATGTGACGCCTGTATGAGCGCAGCTCTGCAGTGTGTGGATGTGATGCCTGTATGAATGCAGCTCTGCAGTGTGTGGATGTGATGCTTGTATGAGCGCAGCTCTGCAGTGAGTGCATGTGAGGCCTGTATGAATGCAGCTCTGCAGTGTGTGGATGTGATGCCTGTATAAGCGCAGCTCTGCAGTGTGTGGATGTGATGCCTGTATGAATGCAGCTCTGCAGTATGTGGATGTGATGCCTGTATGAGCGTAGCTCTACAGTGTGTGGATGTGATGCCTGTATGAGCGCAGCTCTGCAGTGTGTGGATGTGATGCCTGTATGAGCGCAGCTCTGCAGTGTGTGGATGTGATGCCTGTATGAATGCAGCTCTGCAGTGTGTGGATGTGATGCCTGTATGAATGCAGCTCTGCAGTGTGTGGATGTGACGCCTGTATGAGCGCAGCTCTGCAGTGTGTGGATGTGATGCCTGTATGAATGCAGCTCTGCAGTGTGTGGATGTGATGCCTGTATGAATGCAGCTCTGCAGTGTGTGGATGTGATGCCTGTATGAATGCAGCTCTGCAGTGTGTGGATGTGATGCCTGTATGATTGCAGCTCTGCAGTGTGTGGATGTGACGCCTGTATGAGCGCAGCTCTGCAGTGTGTGGATGTGATGCCTGTATGAATGCAGCTCTGCAGTGTGTGGATGTGATGCTTGTATGAGCGCAGCTCTGCAGTGTGTGGATGTGATGCCTGTATGAATGCAGCTCTGCAGTGTGTGGATGTGATGCCTGTATGAATGCAGCTCTGCAGTGTGTGGATGTGACGCCTGTATGAGCGCAGCTCTGCAGTGTGTGGATGTGATGCCTGTATGAATGCAGCTCTGCAGTGTGTGGATGTGATGCTTGTATGAGCGCAGCTCTGCAGTGAGTGCATGTGAGGCCTGTATGAATGCAGCTCTGCAGTGTGTGGATGTGATGCCTGTATAAGCGCAGCTCTGCAGTGTGTGGATGTGATGCCTGTATGAATGCAGCTCTGCAGTATGTGGATGTGATGCCTGTATGAGCGTAGCTCTACAGTGTGTGGATGTGATGCCTGTATGAGTGCAGCTCTGCAGTGTGTGGATGTGATGCCTGTATGAGCGCAGCTCTGCAGTGTGTGGATGTGATGCCTGTATGAGCGCAGCTCTGCAGTATGTGGATGTGATGCCTGTATGAGCGTAGCTCTACAGTGTGTGGATGTGATGCCTGTATGAGCGCAGCTCTGCAGTGTGTGGATGTGATGCTTGTATGAGCGCAGCTCTGCAGTATGTGGATGTGATGCCTGTATGAGCGTAGCTCTGCAGTGTGTGGATGTGATGCCTGTATGAATGCAGCTCTGCAGTGTGTGGATGTGATGCCTGTATGAGCGCAGCTCTGCAGTGTGTGGATGTGATGCCTGTATGAATGCAGCTCTGCAGTGTGTGGATGTGACTCCTGTATGAATGCAGCTCTGCAGTGTGTGGATGTGATGCCTGTATGAATGCAGCTCTGCAGTGTGTGGATGTGAGGCCTTTATGAATGCAGCTCTGCAGTGTGTGGATGTGACGCCTGTATGAGCGCAGCTCTGCAGTGTGTGGATGTGATGCCTGTATGAATGCAGCTCTGCAGTGTGTGGATGTGATGCTTGTATGAATGCAGCTCTGCAGTGTGTGGATGTGACGCCTGTATGAGCGCAGCTCTGCAGTGTGTGGATGTGATGCCTGTATGAATGCAGCTCTGCAGTGTGTGGATGTGATGCCTGTATGAATGCAGCTCTGCAGTGTGTGGATGTGACGCCTGTATGAGCGCAGCACTGCAGTGTGTGGATGTGATGCCTGTATGAATACAGCTCTGCAGTTTGTGGATGTGATGCCTGTATGAATGCAGCTCTGCAGTGTGTGGATGTGATGCCTGTATGAATGCTGCTCTGCAGTGTGTGGATGTGACGCCTGTATGAAAGCAGCTCTGCAGTGTGTGGATGTGATGCCTGTATGAATGCAGCTCTGCAGTATGTGGATGTGACGCCTGTATGAGCGCAGCTCTGCAGTGTGTGGATGTGATGCCTGTATAAGCGCAGCTCTGCAGTGTGTGGATGTGATGCCTGTATGAATGCAGCTCTGCAGTATGTGGATGTGATGCCTGTATGAGCGTAGCTCTACAGTGTGTGGATGTGATGCCTGTATGAGCGCAGCTCTGCAGTGAGTGCATGTGAGGCCTGTATGAATGCAGCTCTGCAGTGTGTGGATGTGATGCCTGTATAAGCGCAGCTCTGCAGTGTGTGGATGTGATGCCTGTATGAATGCAGCTCTGCAGTATGTGGATGTGATGCCTGTATGAGCGTAGCTCTACAGTGTGTGGATGTGATGCCTGTATGAGCGCAGCTCTGCAGTGTGTGGATGTGATGCCTGTATGAGCGCAGCTCTGCAGTGTGTGGATGTGATGCCTGTATGAATGCAGCTCTGCAGTGTGTGGATGTGATGCCTGTATGAATGCAGCTCTGCAGTGTGTGGATGTGATGCCTGTATGAATGCAGCTCTGCAGTGTGTGGATATGACGCCTGTATGAGCGCAGCTCTGCAGTGTGTGGATGTGATGCCTGTATGAATGCAGCTCTGCAGTGTGTGGATGTGATGCTTGTATGAGCGCAGCTCTGCAGTGAGTGCATGTGAGGCCTGTATGAATGCAGCTCTGCAGTGTGTGGATGTGATGCCTGTATAAGCGCAGCTCTGCAGTGTGTGGATGTGATGCCTGTATGAATGCAGCTCTGCAGTATGTGGATGTGATGCCTGTATGAGCGTAGCTCTACAGTGTGTGGATGTGATGCCTGTATGAGCGCAGCTCTGCAGTGTGTGGATGTGATGCCTGTATGAGCGCAGCTCTGCAGTGTGTGGATGTGATGCCTGTATGAATGCAGCTCTGCAGTATGTGGATGTGATGCCTGTATGAGCGCAGCTCTGCAGTGTGTGGATGTGATGCCTGTATGAGCGCAGCTCTACAGTGTGTGGATGTGATGCCTGTATGAGCGCAGCTCTGCAGTGTGTGGATGTGATGCCTGTATGAGCGCAGCTCTGCAGTGTGTGGATGTGATGCCTGTATGAATGCAGCTCTGCAGTGTGTGGATGTGATGCCTGTATGAATGCAGCTCTGCAGTGTGTGGATGTGACGCCTGTATGAGCGCAGCTCTGCAGTGTGTGGATGTGATGCCTCTATGAATGCAGCTCTGCAGTGTGTGGATGTGATGCCTGTATGAATGCAGCTCTGCAGTGTGTGGATGTGATGCCTGTATGAATGCAGCTCTGCAGTGTGTGGATGTGATGCCTGTATGAATGCAGCTCTGCAGTGTGTGGATGTGACGCCAGTATGAGCGCAGCTCTGCAGTGTGTGGATGTGATGCCTGTATGAATGCAGCTCTGCAGTGTGTGGATGTGATGCTTGTATGAGCGCAGCTCTGCAGTGTGTGGATGTGATGCCTGTATGAATGCAGCTCTGCAGTGTGTGGATGTGATGCCTGTATGAATGCAGCTCTGCAGTGTGTGGATGTGATGCCTGTATGAATGCAGCTCTGCAGTGTGTGGATGTGACGCCTGTATGAGCGCAGCTCTGCAGTGTGTGGATGTGATGCCTGTATGAATGCAGCTCTGCAGTGTGTGGATGTGATGCTTGTATGAGCGCAGCTCTGCAGTGAGTGCATGTGAGGCCTGTATGAATGCAGCTCTGCAGTGTGTGGATGTGATGCCTGTATAAGCGCAGCTCTGCAGTGTGTGGATGTGATGCCTGTATGAATGCAGCTCTGCAGTATGTGGATGTGATGCCTGTATGAGCGTAGCTCTACAGTGTGTGGATGTGATGCCTGTATGAGCGCAGCTCTGCAGTGTGTGGATGTGATGCCTGTATGAGCGCAGCTCTGCAGTGTGTGGATGTGATGCCTGTATGAGCGCAGCTCTGCAGTGTGTGGATGTGATGCTTGTATGAGCGCAGCTCTGCAGTGTTTGGATGTGATGCCTGTATGAGCGCAGCTCTGCAGTGTGTGGATGTGATGCTTGTATGAGCGCAGCTCTGCAGTGTGTGGATGTGACGCCTGTATGAATGCAGCTCTGCAGTGTGTGGATGTGATGCCTGTATAAGCGCAGCTCTGCAGTGTGTGGATGTGATGCCTGTATGAATGCAGCTCTGCAGTATGTGGATGTGATGCCTGTATGAGCGTAGCTCTACAGTGTGTGGATGTGATGCCTGTATGAGCGCAGCTCTGCAGTGTGTGGATGTGATGCCTGTATGAGCGCAGCTCTGCAGTGTGTGGATGTGATGCCTGTATGAGCGCAGCTCTGCAGTATGTGGATGTGATGCCTGTATGAGCGTAGCTCTGCAGTGTGTGGATGTGATGCCTGAATGAATGCAGCTCTGCAGTGTGTGGATGTGATGCCTGTATGAGCGCAGCTCTGCAGTGTGTGGATGTGATGCCTGTATGAATGCAGCTCTGCAGTGTGTGGATGTGACGCCTGTATGAGCGCAGCTCTGCAGTGTGTGGATGTGATGCCTGTATGAATGCAGCTCTGCAGTGTGTGGATGTGATGCTTGTATGAGCGCAGCTCTGCAGTGTGTGGATGTGATGCCTGTATGAATGCAGCTCTGCAGTGTGTGGATGTGATGCCTGTATGAATGCAGCTCTGCAGTGTGTGGATGTGATGCCTGTATGAATGCAGCTCTGCAGTGTGTGGATGTGACGCCTGTATGAGCGCAGCTCTGCAGTGTGTGGATGTGATGCCTGTATGAATGCAGCTCTGCAGTGTGTGGATGTGATGCTTGTATGAGCGCAGCTCTGCAGTGAGTGCATGTGAGGCCTGTATGAATGCAGCTCTGCAGTGTGTGGATGTGATGCCTGTATAAGCGCAGCTCTGCAGTGTGTGGATGTGATGCCTGTATGAATGCAGCTCTGCAGTATGTGGATGTGATGCCTGTATGAGCGTAGCTCTACAGTGTGTGGATGTGATGCCTGTATGAGCGCAGCTCTGCAGTGTGTGGATGTGATGCCTGTATGAGCGCAGCTCTGCAGTGTGTGGATGTGATGCCTGTATGAGCGCAGCTCTGCAGTGTGTGGATGTGATGCTTGTATGAGCGCAGCTCTGCAGTGTGTGGATGTGACGCCTGTATGAATGCAGCTCTGCAGTGTGTGGATGTGATGCTTGTATGAGCGCAGCTCTGCAGTGTGTGGATGTGATGCCTGTATGAGCGCAGCTCTGCAGTGTGTGAATGTGATGCTTGTATGAGCGCAGCTCTGCAGTGTGTGGATGTGACGCCTGTATGAATGCAGCTCTGCAGTGTGTGGATGTGATGCCTGTATAAGCGCAGCTCTGCAGTGTGTGGATGTGATGCCTGTAGGAATGCAGCTCTGCAGTGTGTGGATGTGACGCCTGTATGAGCGCAGCTCTGCAGTGTGTGGATGTGATGCCTGTATGAATGCAGCTCTGCAGTATGTGGATGTGATGCCTGTATGAGCGTAGCTCTACAGTGTGTGGATGTGATGCCTGTATGAGCGCAGCTCTGCAGTGTGTGGATGTGATGCCTGTATGAGCGCAGCTCTGCAGTGTGTGGATGTGATGCCTGTATGAGCGCAGCTCTGCAGTATGTGGATGTGATGCCTGTATGAGCGTAGCTCTGCAGTGTGTGGATGTGATGCCTGTATGAATGCAGCTCTGCAGTGTGTGGATGTGATGCCTGTATGAGCGCAGCTCTGCAGTGTGTGGATGTGATGCCTGTATGAATGCAGCTCTGCAGTGTGTGGATGTGACGCCTGTATGAATGCAGCTCTGCAGTGTGTGGATGTGATGCCTGTATGAATGCAGCTCTGCAGTGTGTGGATGTGAGGCCTGTATGAATGCAGCTCTGCAGTGTGTGGATGTGACGCCTGTATGAGCGCAGCTCTGCAGTGTGTGGATGTGATGCCTGTATGAATGGAGCTCTGCAGTGTGTGGATGTGATGCCTGTATGAATGCAGCTCTGCAGTGTGTGGATGTGACGCCTGTATGAGCGCAGCTCTGCAGTGTGTGGATGTGATGCCTGTATGAATGCAGCTCTGCAGTGTGTGGATGTGATGCCTGTATGAATGCAGCTCTGCAGTGTGTGGATGTGACGCCTGTATGAGCGCAGCTCTGCAGTGTGTGGATGTGATGCCTGTATGAATGCAGCTCTGCAGTGTGTGGATGTGATGCCTGTATGAATGCAGCTCTGCAGTGTGTGGATGTGATGCCTGTATGAATGCAGCTCTGCAGTGTGTGGATGTGACGCCTGTATGAGCGCAGCTCTGCAGTGTGTGGATGTGATGCCTGTATGAATGCAGCTCTGCAGTGTGTGGATGTGATGCTTGTATGAGCGCAGCTCTGCAGTGTGTGCATGTGACGCCTGTATGAATGCAGCTCTGCAGTGTGTGGATGTGATGCCTGTATGAATGCAGCTCTGCAGTGTGTGCATGTGACGCCTGTATGAATGCAGCTCTGCAGTGTGTGGATGTGATGCCTGTATGAGCGCAGCTCTGCAGTGTGTGGATGTGATGCCTGTATGAATGCAGCTCTGCAGTGTGTGGATGTGATGCCTGTATGAATGCAGCTCTGCAGTGTGTGGATGTGACGCCTGTATGAATGCAGCTCTGCAGTGTGTGGATGTGATGCCTGTATGAATGCAGCTCTGCAGTGTGTGGATGTGATGCCTGTATGAATGCAGCTCTGCAGTGTGTTCATGTGACGCCTGTATGAATGCAGCTCTGCAGTGTGTGCATGTGACGCCTGTATGAATGCAGCTCTGCAGTGTGTGGATGTGATGCCTGTATGAATGCAGCTCTGCAGTGTGTGCATGTGACGCCTGTATGAATGCAGCTCTGCAGTGTGTGGATGTGATGCCTGTATGAATGCAGCTCTGCAGTGTGTGCATGTGACGCCTGTATGAATGCAGCTCTGCAGTGTGTGGATGTGATGCCTGTATGAGCGCATCTCTGCAGTGTGTGGATGTGATGCCTGTATGAATGCAGCTCTGCAGTGTGTGGATGTGATGCCTGTATGAATGCAGCTCTGCAGTGTGTGGATGTGACGCCTGTATGAATGCAGCTCTGCAGTGTGTGGATGTGATGCCTGTATGAATGCAGCTCTGCAGTGTGTGGATGTGATGCCTGTATGAATGCAGCTCTGCAGTGTGTGCATGTGACGCCTGTATGAATGCAGCTCTGCAGTGTGTGCATGTGACGCCTGTATGAATGCAGCTCTGCAGTGTGTGGATGTGATGCCTGTATGAATGCAGCTCTGCAGTGTGTGCATGTGACGCCTGTATGAATGCAGCTCTGCAGTGTGTGGATGTGATGCCTGTATGAGCGCAGCTCTGCAGTGTGTGGATGTGATGCCTGTATGAATGCAGCTCTGCAGTGTGTGGATGTGATGCCTGTATGAATGCAGCTCTGCAGTGTGTGGATGTGACGCCTGTATGAATGCAGCTCTGCAGTGTGTGGATGTGATGCCTGTATGAATGCAGCTCTGCAGTGTGTGGATGTGATGCCTGTATGAATGCAGCTCTGCAGTGTGTGGATGTGATGCCTGTATGAATGCAGCTCTGCAGTGTGTGGATGTGACGCCTGTATGAATGCAGCTCTGCAGTGTGTGGATGTGATGCCTGTATGAATGCAGCTCTGCAGTATGTGGATGTGACGCCTGTATGAGCGCAGCTCTGCAGTGTGTGGATGTGATGCCTGTATGAATGCAGCTCTGCAGTGTGTGGATGTGATGCTTGTATGAGCGCAGCTCTGCAGTGAGTGCATGTGAGGCCTGTATGAATGCAGCTCTGCAGTGTGTGCATGTCACACCTATATGAGCGCAGCTCTGAGGTGTGTGCATGTGACACCTGTATGAATGCAGCTCTGCAGTATGCAGCAGAAATCACTGGACAAAAAACAAATTGCAAGCCCTGCCTTGTGATTTCAGAAAAAAAAAATAAATGTTTGGCTCTTTAACAAGAAGAATGGAAAGACCCGCTGATAGGAATATCCAGGGAAAGCAGCAAAAAAATATAACTATAATGATAAAATGCCCCCAAAGCTTGTGAGGGGCACAATGTGTAAGAAATAGAAAATATAGTCAAAAAAATTATTGAAAGGAAATTGTTACCCTTTTTCTAAATTTATCCAGAAATTATTTAAAAAAAAAAAAAAAAAAAAGAAAATTTGGAAAAATAATAATGACATAAAAATAAAGGCTGGTGTTTCCCAAAAAATTATTTGAAAAACCCGAATGGAAAAAACTTAAAGTGGTCTGTACAAAAAACACAGAAAATGGTCCAGTCATGAAGTGGTTAAGACAATATTCAGAAATCTGACCCTTTGTCTTTCAATTCCTTGTCCTTCAAAGACCTCTGCCTGCTGTCAGTGAGTAGGAAGCTCCGGCCTTGTCAGAGCTGAGGGTTTGTTACAATGTATCAATGTGGTTGTGGAAGGGTGAGTTCCTATTCTAAGGTTATGCCCCTGGTGGCAGCCCTCTGCACTGACTGACGGACAGCGCCTCCAGTGGGCAGCCAGAACTAGAGCGGAGCTCTTGGGTGGCCGACCACACTGCGCTGCTATCTCATCTAGGACAAGCCTCTGGTTACCCACGTCTGCTCGGAGGTGTGAGAACCAGGAGCTCCATCTCACCAGAAGAACAAACAGGACGACTGCTCTGAGCTCGCCAAACTTCAGGAGATGTGGAATCCCCGGCAGTGGCAGACATAACAGATCCCTCCACAGAACAAACAGCCTGCTCAGTTTAGGGGTCCCCAGGGCCGGGCTGAGACCTCCACCCCTAATAATGTGAGGAGTATCGAATATCCCACACCTCTGCACTCGCTGGATGGTCCCAAATTATACACAACTCCTACACGTTACAAGGGTGGCACAACCACCAACCACAGACTGCCGCACCACAAGTCACAGCACGGCTCAAGATGTCAGGCAGCGAGAGTAAGGAAGGGGGAGAAGAAAAGGAAGAAGGAGAAGAAAAGGAAGGGGGAGAAGAAAAAAGACAAGAGGAAAGATAAGAAAGAAGAAAAGGAAGAAGATGAATGAGAAGGAAAGAAGGAGAAGAAAGAAAAGATAGATAAGACAGAAGGAGAAGAAAAGGAAAACAAGAGGAAACATAAGAAACAAGAAGAAGTACTGAAGGAAGAAAATGAAGGAGGGGAAGTAGAAGAAGAAGAAAATGATGAAAAAGGAGAGATAGATAGATAAAAATAGAAAGAAGGAGAAGAAAAAAAAGGAGAAGTAGAAAAAACTGTGTGAGGGAAAAGTTAATAAAAGGATTCATATTGGATTGTAGTCACCATGGTGGGTCTGTCCTTAAAGGTTAAAGTAGTCCTTGGCCTGTGCTTGACTTTTGACTGATGCCTCTGTGCTATATACGAGTGTCTCTCAAGCCACTTGGGTCGACTATCACTTACACTGGTTTATGGCACATTTTTGGCACACAGAGATGCCTCTTTGCTGTAAAGTCGTGCTCCTTTGCCGATAGGTCATATGTTGAAAAGATCCTAAAAAGTATCTAAAACAATTATGTGGTGCTCAACATGTGTGTATTATCTCCTATCTCTCTCTAGTCCTAACACTACACTAATCCTCAGAACCCCCCACACTGTATTATCTGTGTATTATCTCCTATCTCTCTCTAGTCCTAACACTACACTAATCCTCAGAACCCCCCACACTGTATTATCTGTGTATTATCTCCTATCTCTCTCTAGTCCTAACACTACACTAATCCTCAGAACCCCCCACACTGTATTATCTGTGTATTATCTCCTATCTCTCTCTAGTCCTAACCCTACACTAATCCTCAGAACCCCCCACACTGTATTATCTGTGTATTATCTCCTATCTCTCTCTAGTCCTAACACTAATCCTCAGAACCCCCCACACTGTATTATCTGTGTATTATCTCCTATCTCTCTCCAGTCCTAACACTACACTAATCCTCAGAACCCCCCACACTGTATTATCTGTGTATTATCTCCTATCTCTCTCTAGTCCTAACACTACACTAATCCTCAGAACCCCCCACACTGTATTATCTGTGTATTATCTCCTATCTCTCTCTAGTCCTAACACTAATCCTCAGAACCCCCCACACTGTATTATCTGTGTATTATCTCCTATCTCTCTCTAGTCCTAACACTACACTAATCCTCAGAACCCCCCACACTGTATTATCTGTGTATTATCTCCTATCTCTCTCTAGTCCTAACACTACACTAATCCTCAGAACCCCCCACACTGTATTATCTGTGTATTATCTCCTATCTCTCTCTAGTCCTAACACTACACTAATCCTCAGAACCCCCCACACTGTATTATCTGTGTATTATCTCCTATCTTTCTCTAGTCCTAATACTACACTAATCCTCAGAACCCCCCACACTGTATTATCTGTGTATTATCTCCTATCTCTCTCTAGTCCTAACACTACACTAATCCCCAGAACCCCCCACACTGTATTATCTGTGTATTATCTCCTATCTCTCTCTAGTCCTAACCCTACACTAATCCTCAGAACCCCCCACACTGTATTATCTGTGTATTATCTCCTATCTCTCTCCAGTCCTAACACTACACTAATCCCCAGAACCCCCCACACTGTATTATCTGTGTATTATCTCCTATCTCTCTCTAGTCCTAACACTACACTAATCCTCAGAACCCCCCACACTGTATTATCTGTGTATTATCTCCTATCTCTCTCTAGTCCTAACCCTACACTAATCCTCAGAACCCCCCACACTGTATTATCTGTGTATTATCTCCTATCTCTCTCCAGTCCTAACACTACACTAATCCCCATAACCCCCCACACTGTATTATCTGTGTATTATCTCCTATCTCTCTCTAGTCCTAACACTACACTAATCCCCAGAACCCCCCACACTGTATTATCTGTGTATTATCTCCTATCTCTCTCCAGTCCTAACACTACACTAATCCCCAGAACCCCCATACTGTATTATCTGTGTATTATCTCCTATCTCTCTCCAGTCCTAACATTACACTAATCCCCAGAACCCCCCACACTGTATTATCTGTGTATTATCTCCTATCTCTCTCCAGTACGAACACTACACTAATCCCCAGAACCCCCCACACTGTATTATCTGTGTATTATCTCCTATCTCTCTCCAGTACGAACACTACACTAATCCCCAGAACCCCCCACACTGTATTATCTGTGTATTATCTCCTATCTCTCTCTAGTACTAACACTACACTAATCCCTAGAACCCCCCACACTGTATTATCTGTGTATTATCTCCTATCTCTCTCCTGTCCTAACACTACACTCATTCCTAGAACCCCCCACACTGTATTATCTGTGTATTATCTCCTATCTCTCTCCAGTATGAACACTACACTAATCCCCAGAACCCCCCACACTGTATTATCTGTGTATTATCTCCTATCTCTCTCCAGTCCTAACACTACACTAATCCCCAGAACCCCCCACTGTATTATCTGTGTATTATCTCCTATCTCTCTCCAGTCCTAACATTACACTAATCCCCAGAACCCCCCACACTGTATTATCTGTGTATTATCTCCTATCTCTCTCTAGTACTAACACTACACTAATCCCTAGAACCCCCCACACTGTATTATCTGTGTATTATCTCCTATCTCTCTCCAGTCCTAACACTACACTAATCCCCAGAACCCCCACACTGTATTATCTGTGTATTATCTCCTATCTCTCTCTCTAGTCCTAATACTACACTAATCCACAGAACCCCCACACTGTATTATCTGTGTATTATCTCCTATCTCTATAGTCCTAACACTACACTAATCCCCAGAACCCCCCACATTGTATTATCTGTGTATTATCTCCTATCTCTCTCTAGTCCTAACACTACACTAATCCCCAGAACCCCCCATACTGTATTACAAAAAGTTCAGATTGGTTTGAATCCAAAGTTTATACCAAATTTGGGTCAATCTGGTTTTCGGACTGTTTCACTTACCTGATGATCTTGTCCACACTCGTCACCCTCATCAATGTGGAATCATCTGATCAGTCATATCCCAAAAAAGAGACAACAAAAAAAAAAATACAAAAATAAAATTATAAAAGGTTCCTGTTCCTAATAGAACTTTTTGGACTCCTTGCACCATACCTATGCCCCACCCCATTTTACAAACTTATGATCACAGGTTATGTTAACCCCTGCACTGCTGCTGTCTGCCCCTCCAGGATGCCATTGCCTAGCTCTTTGGTAAGACGCCATTAGACAGTTTGGCGCCATCTTTGAACACGATAATAGAAGATAAAATAACCAACAACTGGGGGTGCTGGGATGAGCAGAATTTATTCTGTAGGAACAGCTGACCTAATGCTGAACGTAAACAGTTGAGGGTAATGGGATTAGAGCTGTAGCCAGCGCCAATCTGGACTAATTATCATCGGAACGCAGCAAATTATCTCAGTCTTTACTGGAGCTTCATGGGCAGGAGAACAATATCCGACAAAGAACACATAGTTTTCCTGTTCTTCACTTGAATTCCTCCCAATCGAACAGGTTTATAGCGGTTGGAGACAAGTGACAAGTTTTTTCCTAGACTCGTGTCCATGGTACCGGTCCAAGATGTTGCTCAATCCATTGTGGTTTATGTTCCATCAGATATCAGGAGGGGTGTAGAGGCAACCTCACTGAATCACAGCCACAGGATAAGACTAGCAATTATGCCACAATGGCCATGGCAGGTTTTCTGGTGTTTTGAGTGACTAGGATTAGTTACATATCAGCTTCAGAGGCGTAGCTAACAGGAAAGCTGTGGGGGCCGCCACTGACTCTAGGGGACCCACCTTGGGGCCACCGCAACACAATTTACACATTAACTGAGAAAGCCTCAAATCACTACAGGCCTGTGGCCCATGGGCTGCCCCAAGATGTCTGCGTCCTTGTGTGATGACATCACTGTCCTGCGCCAGCATGCAGATGTCCTGGTGCTCTCCAATGCACAGCGGCAGAGGCTCCTCCTCGGCGCATCGGAGGGAGGTGAGTATCATGTTTATTTATTTTCTACCCACTTTGGGCAGTTATATAGAGGGTGGGGTAATAAATATAAGAGGCGAATTGGGGGCTTTATATCTAAGGAAGGACTTTTAGCAATATAAGTGGGGAAAGGGGGCTTTAATAAAAGAGGGTATAATTTATAAACAAGGTCATTTGGGGCCACATGAATATAAGGGG
Source organism: Leptodactylus fallax (assembly GCA_947044405.1). Classification (NCBI taxonomy): domain Eukaryota; kingdom Metazoa; phylum Chordata; class Amphibia; order Anura; family Leptodactylidae; genus Leptodactylus; species Leptodactylus fallax. Next base: position 57,791 of record CAMRHE010000919.1, read on the forward strand.
GCATTGGGGCAGCATTAAAGGGGTCCACTGCCAGTGTAGAGTACGAGCCATGCCTTAACCACTGTAAGTCCTGCACGTGACCTAAGCAGTGGTTGGAAGGGACTTGGTGATGTCACTCCTTTATGTCACTGGGTCCTCTTCTGCCACCCCTGAGGCTACCGATTGGCCTCAGCAGTCAATAGCGGGAAAGGCTCAGCACGCGCTCAAATGGACAGCGGCCTCAACACCAGAGCACAGGGGACAGGTGAGTATGTATTATATATATATATATATATATATATATATATATAATGTTTCACCTACCCCTCCCTCCTCTATGGTTTGTCCAATTCCTGGACAACCCCTTTAATACAAAGAGATTATTAATACAAGGGGGGCCACTAGGAAGTAATATTTATATAAGAGGGCATCAGGGGTACAAGTTCTACAAGGAGACGTAAGAGGGTATAACTAATAATAGAGGGACTGGGCTGTAATAATTTTAGGTGGCACTCGGGCATTATTGATTTAAGGGGGTACACAGGGCATTATTAATTAGGGGGGTTATTCATGGAGGGGCACTGTGATTTAAAGGGGGCACATAGGAGCATTATCAAATTAACACATGGCCCCCGGGAATATTAGTCACATCCTGGGGAGTTTTATATTACATATTTTATATTGGGAGTAGCAGCAGGACGGAAACTTTATGTTGGGGAGGACAATGTTGGCTGGTGCCTGAAAAAGTAGGGAGCAAAAGATGTGCTGCAAACTGTACAGAGACAAGTCAAGTCTGAAAGAAGAAGTGGTCATGGTGGTCTGGATGGAAGAGACGGGAAATGTGAACGATCAGAGACATCACCTGTAAGCCACAGCATTGTGCCAGGAATGCATGTACCTAAATGGTCTTCACAGCCACAGCCAGTATATACCACTGTCACTGTATACTGTCTGCAGAGCCCTGTGTACAGCCGGTATATACTACTATATGGTCACTGTATACTGTCTGCAGAGTCCTGTGTACAGCCGGTATATACCACTATATGGTCACTGTATACTGTCTGCAGAGCTCTGTGTACAGCCGGTATATACCACTATATGGTCACTGTATACTGTCTGCAGAGCTCTGTGTACAGCCGGTATATACCACTATATGGTCACTGTATACTGTCTGCAGAGTCCTGTGTACAGCCAGTATATACCACTATATGGTCACTGTATACTGTCTGCAGAGCTCTGTGTACAGCCGGTATATACCACTATATGGTCACTGTATACTGTCTGCAGAGTCCTGTGTACAGCCGGTATATACCACTATATGGTCACTGTATACTGTCTGCAGAGTCCTGTGTACAGCCGGTATATACCATTATATGGTCACTGTATACTGTCTGCAGAGTCCTGTGTACAGCCGGTATATACCACTATATGGTCACTGTATACTGTCTGCAGAGCCCTGTGTACAGCCGGTATATACCACTATATGGTCACTGTATACTGTCTGCAGAGCCCTGTGTAGTCTGTATATACCACTATATGGTCACTGTATACTGTCTGCAGAGCCCTGTGTACAGCCGGTATATAGCACTATACGGTCACTGTATACTGTCTGCAGAGTCCTGTGTACAGCCGGTATATACCACTATATGGTCACTGTATACTGTCTGCAGAGTCCTGTGTACAGCCGGTATATACCACTATATGGTCACTGTATACTGTCTGCAGAGTCCTGTGTACAGCCGGTATATACCACTATATGGTCACTGTATACTGTCTGCAGAGCCCTGTGTACAGCCGGTATATACCACTATATGGTCACTGTATACTGTCTGCAGAGCCCTGTGTAGTCTGTATATACCACTATATGGTCACTGTATACTGTCTGCAGAGCCCTGTGTACAGCCGGTATATAGCACTATACGGTCACTGTATACTGTCTGCAGAGTCCTGTGTACAGCCGGTATATACCACTATATGGTCACTGTATACTGTCTGCAGAGTCCTGTGTACAGCCGGTATATACCACTATATGGTCACTGTATACTGTCTGCAGAGTCCTGTGTACAGCCGGTATATACTACTATATGGTCACTGTATACTGTCTGCAGAGCCCTGTGTAGTCTGTATATACCACTATATGGTCACTGTATACTGTCTGCAGAGCCCTGTGTAGTCTGTATATACCACTATATGGTCACTGTATACTGTCTGCAAAGCCCTGTGTACAGCCGGTATATACCACTATATGGTCACTGTATACTGTCTGCAGAGCCCTGTGTAGTCTGTATATACCACTATATGGTCACTGTATACTGTCTGCAGAGCCCTGTGTAGTCTGTATATACCACTATATGGTCACTGTATACTGTCTGCAGAGCCCTGTGTACAGCCGGTATATACCACTATATGGTCACTGTATACTGTCTGCAGAGCCCTGTGTAGTCTGTATATACCACTATATGGTCACTGTATACTGTCTGCAGAGCCCTGGTGTAGTCTGTATATACCACTATATGGTCACTGTATACTGTCTGCAGAGTCCTGTGTACAGCCGGTATATACCACTATATGGTCACTGTATACTGTCTGCAGAGTCCTGTGTACAGCCGGTATATACTACTATATGATCACTGTATACTGTCTGCAGAGTCCTGTGTAGAGCCGGTATATAGCACTATATGGTCACTGTATACTGTCTGCAGAGCCATGTGTACAGCCGGTATATACCACTATATGGTCACTGTATACTGTCTGCAGAGCTCTGTGTACAGCCGGTATATACCACTATATGGTCACTGTATACTGTCTGCAGAGCTCTGTGTACAGCCGGTATATACCACTATATGGTCACTGTATACTGTCTGCAGAGTCCTGTGTACAGCCGGTATATACCACTATATGGTCACTGTATACTGTCTGCAGAGTCCTGTGTACAGCCGGTATATACAACTATATGGTCACTGTATACTGTGTGCAGAGTCCTGTGTACAGCCGGTATATACCACTATATAGTCACTGTATACTGTCTGCAGAGCCCTGTGTACAGCCGGTATATACCACTATATAGTCACTGTATACTGTCTGCAGAGCCCTGTGTACAGCCGGTATATACCACTATATGGTCACTGTATACTGTCTGCAGAGCCCTGTGTAGAGCCGGTGTATACCACTATACGGTCACTGTATACTGTCTGCAAAGCCCTGTGTACAGCCGGTATATACCACTATATGGTCACTGTATACTGTCTGCAGAGCCCTGTGTAGTCTGTATATACCACTATATGGTCACTGTATACTGTCTGCAGAGCCCTGTGTAGTCTGTATATACCACTATATGGTCACTGTATACTGTCTGCAGAGTCCTGTGTACAGCCGGTATATACCACTATATGGTCACTGTATACTGTCTGCAGAGTCCTGTGTACAGCCGGTATATACTACTATATGATCACTGTATACTGTCTGCAGAGCCCTGTGTAGTCTGTATATACCACTATATGGTCACTGTATACTGTCTGCAGAGCCCTGTGTAGTCTGTATATACCACTATATGGTCACTGTATACTGTCTGCAGAGTCCTGTGTACAGCCGGTATATACCACTATATGGTCACTGTATACTGTCTGCAGAGTCCTGTGTACAGCCGGTATATACCACTATATGGTCACTGTATACTGTCTGCAGAGTCCTGTGTACAGCCGGTATATAGCACTATATGGTCACTGTATACTGTCTGCAGAGTCCTGTGTACAGCCGGTATATACCACTATATGGTCACTGTATACTGTCTGCAGAGTCCTGTGTACAGCCGGTATATACCACTATATAGTCACTGTATACTGTCTGCAGAGCCCTGTGTACAGCCGGTATATACCACTCTATGGTCACTGTATACTGTCTGCAGAGCCCTGTGTAGAGCCGGTGTATACCACTATACGGTCACTGTATACTGTCTGCAAAGCCCTGTGTACAGCCGGTATATACCACTATATGGTCACTGTATACTGTCTGCAGAGCCCTGTGTAGAGCCGGTATATACCACTATATGGTCACTGTATACTGTCTGCAGAGTCCTGTGTACAGCCGGTATATACCACTATATAGTCACTGTATACCGTCTGCAGATCCCTGTGTACAGCCGGTATATACCATTATATGGTCACTGTATACTGTCTGCAGAGCCCTGTGTACAGCCGGTATATACCACTACATGGTCACTGTATGCTGTCTGCAGAGCTCTGTGTACAGCCGGTATATACCACTATATGGTCACTGTATACTGTCTGCAGAGCCCTGTGTAGAGCCGGTGTATACCACTATATGGTCACTGTATACTGTCTGCAGAGCCTTGTGTACAGCCGGTATATACCACTATATGATCACTGTATACTGTCTGCAGAGTCCTGTGTACAGCCGGTATATACCACTGTATAGTCACTGTATACTGTCTGCAGAGTCCTGTGTACAGCCGGTATATACCACTATATGGTCACTGTATACTGTCTGCAGAGCCCTGTGTATAGCCGGTATATACCACTATATGGTCACTGTATACTGTCTGCAGAGTCCTGTGTACAGCCGGTATATACCACTATATGGTCACTGTATACTGTCTGCAGAGTCCTGTGTACAGCCGGTATATACCACTATATGGTCACTGTATACTGTCTGCAGAGTCCTGTGTAGAGCTGGTATATACCACTATATGGTCACTGTATACTGTCTGCAGAGCTCTGTGTACAGCCGGTATATACCACTATATAGTCACTGTATACTGTCTGCAGAGCCCTGTGTACAGCCGGTATATACCACTATATAGTCACTGTATACTGTCTGCAGAGTCCTGTGTAGAGCTGGTATATACCACTATATGGTCACTGTATACTGTCTGCAGAGCTCTGTGTACAGCCAGTATATACCACTATATGGTCACTGTATACTGCCTGCAGAGTCCTGTGTACAGCCGGTATATACCACTATATGGTCACTGTATACTGTCTGCAGAGCCCTGTGTACAGCCAGTATATACCACTATATAGTCACTGTATACTGTCTGCAGAGTCCTGTGTAGTCTGTATATACCATTATATGGTCACTGTATACTGTCTGCAGAGTCCTGTGTACAGCCGGTATATATCACTATATAGTCACTGTATACTGTCTGCAGAGCCCTGTGTACAGCCGGTATATACCACTATATAGTCACTGTATACTGTCTGCAGAGCTCTGTGTATAGCCGGTATATACCACTATATGGTCACTGTATACTGTCTGCAGAGCCCTGTGTACAGCCGGTATATACCACTATATGGTCACTGTATACTGTGTTCAGAGCTCTGTGTACAGCCGGTATATACCACTATATGGTCACTGTATACTGTCTGCAGAGCTCTGTGTACAGCTGGTATATACCACTATATGGTCACTGTATACTGTCTGCAGAGCTCTGTGTACAGCCGGTATATACCACTATATAGTCACTGTATACTGTCTGCAGAGCCCTGTGTACAGCTGGTATATACCACTATATGGTCACTGTATACTGTCTGCAGAGCTCTGTGTACAGCCGGTATATACCACTATATGGTCACTGTATGCTGTCTGCAGAGCTCTGTGTACAGCCGGTATATACCACTATATGGTCACTGTATACTGTCTGCAGAGCTCTGTGTACAGCCGGTATATACCACTATATGGTCACTGTATGCTGTCTGCAGAGCTCTGTGTACAGCCGGTATATACCACTATATGGTCACTGTATACTGTCTGCAGAGCTCTGTGTACAGCCGGTATATACCACTATATGGTCACTGTATACTGTCTGCAGAGCTCTGTGTACAGCCGGTATATACCACTATATGGTCACTGTATACTGCCTGCAGAGTCCTGTGTACAGCCGGTATATACCACTATATGGTCACTGTATGCTGTCTGCAGAGCTCTGTGTACAGCCGGTATATACCACTATATGGTCACTGTATACTGCCTGCAGAGTCCTGTGTACAGCCGGTATATACCACTATATGGTCACTGTATGCTGTCTGCAGAGCTCTGTGTACAGCCGGTATATACCACTATACAGTAATCGGTATATAGTGATAATATCGGTATACCAGAGTTGGGATCCCACTTAGACGTGTTTGCCCCCTCCCCCCATGCTGAACCCCTAACCAGCTTATATACGTGGGCTGGCAATAGCTGATGACATCTGCTCTGACAATATATATGTCACTTCCTGCACGTAGATCCTCAAAATGTTTTGAAGAAATCAATTGAAGTTTTATAAATTAAAGGGGAGGTTGAAGCCTGGACAGTGAGGCCTATAGATACACAAAAAAAACACACGTACAGTATATGGCTGCTATACAACAGGGCGTTACCCCATCAGGCAGGAGTATGAGGTCACCGGCGGTCGGATACATTTGTGGCCAGGACCCCCTTGTTACAAATCTAATTCATGTACCAAACAGTGAGGCATCGAGAGGCAGGAGACATAATGAGTGTGATGACATCATGTGTGAGTCATCTACACCTGTACCGTACATCCGCCCCGGACCTGAGCCCTCCGCTCCGCATCTACCGCAGCATCTGCTCATGGTTTACTCACATTCCACCGCGCGGCCCATCCCGAGAGGTAGATCCTATTTTACGTCAAATCTAATTAATTCAAGGTAAATATTTCACGATAATTTCTATTTAATTACATGAAGTAACAAGAGAGCGAGAGATGGAGAACAACAACCCCCAACAGAACGACTGCAGGCATCATATACCCGGGACGTACCATTATAACGGGGGGGGGGGCAACAAAACCATCACAAATCAGAAGGGAAGTGATCGGAGCAAATTTATAAAGACTGGAGAAGAGTAACAACAAGAGAACCAGGAAGAAGCCCCGAAACTGCAAGATATATACATAGGAGCAGTATTATAGTAGTTATATTCTTGTACATAGGAGTATTATAGTAGTTATATTCTTGTACATAGGAGCAGTATTATAGTAGTTATATTCTTGTACATAGGAGTAGTATTATAGTAGTTATATTCTTGTACATAGGAGTAGTATTATAGTAGTTATATTCCTGTACATAGGGTCAGTATTATAGTAGTTATATTCCTGTACATAGGAGTAGTATTATAGTAGTTATATTCCTGTACATAGGGTCAGTATTATAGTAGTTATATTCCTGTACATAGGAGTAGTATTATAGTAGTTATATTCTTGTACATAGGAGCAGTATTATAGTAGTTATATTCTTGTACATAGGAGCAGTATTATAGTAGTTATATTCTTGTACATAGGGGCAGTATTATAGTAGTTATATTCTTGTACATAGGAGGTAGTATTATAGTAGTTATATTCTTGTACATAGGAGCAGTATTATAGTAGTTATATTCTTGTACATAGGGTCAGTATTATAGTAGTTATATTCTTGTACATAGGAGCAGTATTATAGTAGTTATATTCTTGTACATAGGAGGTAGTATTATAGTAGTTATATTCTTGTACATAGGAGGTAGTATTATAGTAGTTATATTCCTGTACATAGGGTCAGTATTATAGTAGTTATATTCTTGTACATAGGAGCAGTATTATAGTAGTTATATTCCTGTACATAGGAGCAGTATTATAGTAGTTATATTCCTGTACATAGGAGCAGTATTATAGTAGTTATATTCTTGTACATAGGAGTAGTATTATAGTAGTTATATTCTTGTACATAGGAGCAGTATTATAGTAGTTATATTCTTGTACATAGGGGCAGTATTATAGTAGTTATATTCTTGTACATAGGAGCAGTATTATAGTAGTTATATTCTTGTACATAGGAGGTAGTATTATAGTAGTTATATTCTTGTACATAGGAGCAGTATTATAGTAGTTATATTCTTGTACATAGGGGGCAGTATTATAGTAGTTATATTCTTGTACATAGGAGCAGTATTATAGTAGTTATATTCTTGTACATAGGAGGTAGTATTATAGTAGTTATATTCTTGTACATAGGAGCAGTATTATAGTAGTTATATTCTTGTACATAGGGTCAGTATTATAGTAGTTATATTCTTGTACATAGGAGCAGTATTATAGTAGTTATATTCTTGTACATAGGAGGTAGTATTATAGTAGTTATATTCTTGTACATAGGAGGTAGTATTATAGTAGTTATATTCCTGTACATAGGGTCAGTATTATAGTAGTTATATTCTTGTACATAGGAGCAGTATTATAGTAGTTATATTCCTGTACATAGGAGCAGTATTATAGTAGTTATATTCCTGTACATAGGAGCAGTATTATAGTAGTTATATTCTTGTACATAGGAGTAGTATTATAGTAGTTATATTCTTGTACATAGGAGTAGTATTATAGTAGTTATATTCTTGTACATAGGGGCAGTATTATAGTAGTTATATTCTTGTACATAGGAGCAGTATTATAGTAGTTATATTCTTGTACATAGGAGGTAGTATTATAGTAGTTATATTCTTGTACATAGGAGCAGTATTATAGTAGTTATATTCTTGTACATAGGGGGCAGTATTATAGTAGTTATATTCTTGTACATAGGAGCAGTATTATAGTAGTTATATTCTTGTACATAGGAGGTAGTATTATAGTAGTTATATTCTTGTACATAGGTGTAGTATTATAGTAGTTATATTCTTGTACATAGGAGCAGTATTATAGTAGTTATATTCTTGTACATAGGGGTAGTATTATAGTAGTTATATTCTTGTACATAGGGGCAGTATTATAGTAGTTATATTCTTGTACATAGGAGCAGTATTATAGTAGTTATATTCTTGTACATAGGAGGTAGTATTATAGTAGTTATATTCTTGTACATAGCAGCAGTATTATAGTAGTTATATTCTTGTACATAGGAGCAGTATTATAGTAGTTATATTCTTGTACATAGGAGTAGTATTATAGTAGTTATATTCTTGTACATAGGGGTAGTATTATAGTAGTTATATTCTTGTACATAGGAGAAGTATTATAGTAGTTATATTCTTGTACATAGGGGTAGTATTATAGTAGTTATATTCTTGTACATAGGAGAAGTATTATAGTAGTTATATTCTTGTACATAGGAGGTAGTATTATAGTAGTTATATTCTTGTACATAGGAGCAGTATTATAGTAGTTATATTCTTGTACATAGGAGCAGTATTATAGTAGTTATATTCTTGTACATAGGAGCAGTATTATAGTAGTTATATTCTTGTACATAGGAGCAGTATTATAGTAGTTATATTTTTGTACATAGGAGGTAGTATTATAGTAGTTATATTCTTGTACATAGGAGCAGTATTATAGTAGTTATATTCTTGTACATAGGAGCAGTATTATAGTAGTTATATTCTTGTACATAGGAGGTAGTATTATAGTAGTTATATTCTTCTACATAGGAGGCAGTATTATAGTAGTTATATTCTTGTACATAGGAGCAGTATTATAGTAGTTATATTCTTGTACATAGGAGTAGTACTATAGTAGTTATATTCTTGTACATAGGAGCAGTATTATAGTAGTTATATTCTTGTACATAGGAGTAGTATTATAGTAGTTATATTCTTGTACATAGGAGCAGTATTATAGTAGTTATATTCTTGTACATAGGAGCAGTATTATAGTAGTTATATTCTTGTACATAGGAGCAGTATTATAGTAGTTATATTCTTGTACATAGGGGGCAGTATTATAGTAGTTATATTCTTGTACATAGGAGCAGTATTATAGTAGTTATATTCTTGTACATAGGAGTAGTATTATAGTAGTTATATTATTGTACATAGGAGGTAGTATTATAGTAGTTATATTCTTGTACATAGGAGTAGTATTATAGTAGTTATATTCTTGTACATAGGGGGTAGTATTATAGTAGTTATATTCTTGTACATAGGAGGTAGTATTATAGTAGTTATATTCTTGTACATAGGGGGCAGTATTATAGTAGTTATATTCTTGTACATAGGGGGCAGTATTATAGTAGTTATATTCTTGTACATAGGAGCAGTATTATAGTAGTTATATTCTTGTACATAGGAGTAGTATTATAGTAGTTATATTCTTGTACATAGGAGGTAGAATTATAGTAGTTATATTCTTGTACATAGGAGGTAGTATTATAGTAGTTATATTCTTGTACATAGGACCAGTATTATAGTAGTTATATTCTTGTACATAGGGGGCAGTATTATAGTAGTTATATTCTTGTATGTAGGAGGTAGTATTATAGTAGTTATATTCTTGTACATAGGAGTAGTATTATAGTAGTTATATTCTTGTACATAGGAGCAGTATTATAGTAGTTATATTCTTGTACATAGGAGTAGTATTATAGTAGTTATATTCTTGTACATAGGAGTAATATTATAGTAGTTATATTCTTGTACATAGGGGGCAGTATTATAGTAGTTATATTCTTGTACATAGAAGGTAGAATTATAGTAGTTATATTCTTGTACATAGGAGGTAGTATTATAGTAGTTATATTCTTGTACATAGGAGGTAGTATTATAGTAGTTATATTCTTGTACATAGGAGGTAGTATTATAGTAGTTATATTCTTGTACATAGGAGTAATATTATAGTAGTTATATTCTTGTACATAGGAGCAGTATTATACTATTTATATTCTTGTACATAGGAGTAGTATTATAGTAGTTATATTCTTGTACATAGGGGGTAGTATTATAGTAGTTATATTCTTGTACATAGGAGGTAGTATTATAGTAGTTATATTCTTGTACATAGGAGCAGTATTATAGTAGTTATATTCTTGTACATAGGAGGTAGTATTATAGTAGTTATATTCTTGTACATAGAAGTAGTATTATAGTAGTTATATTCTTGTACATAGGAGCAGTATTATAGTAGTTATATTCTTGTACATAGGAGCAGTATTATAGTAGTTATATTCTTGTACATAGGAGCAGTATTATAGTAGTTATATTCTTGTACATAGGAGCAGTATTATAGTAGTTATATTCTTGTACATAGAAGCAGTATTATAGTAGTTATATTCTTGTACATAGGAGGTAGTATTATAGTAGGTATATTCTTGTACATAGGAGCAGTATTATAGTAGTTATATTCTTGTACATAGGAGCAGTATTATAGTAGTTATATTCTTGTACATAGGAGCAGTATTATAGTAGTTATATTCTTGTACATAGGAGTAGTATTATAGTAGTTATATTCTTGTACATAGGAGCAGTATTATAGTAGTTATATTCTTGTACATAGGAGGTAGTATTATAGTAGGTATATTCTTGTACATAGGAGCAGTATTATAGTAGTTATATTCTTGTACAAAGGAGCAGTATTATAGTAGTTATATTCTTGTACATAGGAGCAGTATTATAGTAGTTCTATTCTTGTACATAGGAGTAGTATTATAGTAGTTCTATTCTTGTACATAGGAGCAGTATTATAGTAGTTATATTCTTGTACATAGGAGCAGTATTATAGTAGTTATATTCTTGTACATAGGAGCAGTATTATAGTAGTTATATTCTTGTACATAGGAGTAGTATTATAGTAGTTATATTCTTGTACATAGGAGCAGTATTATAGTAGTTATATTCTTGTACATAGGAGGTAGTATTATAGTAGGTATATTCTTGTACATAGGAGCAGTATTATAGTAGTTATATTCTTGTACATAGGAGCAGTATTATAGTAGTTATATTCTTGTACATAGGAGCAGTATTATAGTAGTTCTATTCTTGTACATAGGAGTAGTATTATAGTAGTTCTATTCTTGTACATAGGAGCAGTATTATAGTAGTTATATTCTTGTACATAGGAGCAGTATTATAGTAGTTATATTCTTGTACATAGCAGTATTATAGTAGTTATATTCTTGTACATAGGACAGTATTATAGTAGTTATATTCTTGTACATAGGAGCAGTATTATAGTAGTTATATTCTTGTACATAGGAGCAGTATTATAGTAGTTATATTCTTGTACATAGGACAGTATTATAGTATAGCATTACATAATAGAACTAATTTTCTGGTTTTGACATTATGTATTTTCTTTTCTATCTGGATTTGGTCAGATCTATGATAGAAATATATTTAGTGTTATGAAATCATTCTCCTTTCTTGTAGTTTTGCTGCTAGTCTTAATGTCTATCACACAACCCGTACTCTCCGCTCACTCAATGACCTAAGACTAACATCCTCTATTATCAGAACCTTCCACGCTCGTATACAAGACTTCTCCCGAGTTGCACCACTTCTCTGGAATGTTCTATCCCAGACTATCAGATTAACCCCCAATTTCCACAGCTTCAAGGGTAAACTAAAGACACATCTTATCAGACAGGCCGATCACAACTCCTAATGTAAACCCTTCAGTAGTTAGATTCCTTAAAACGTCCCCTCCTCTGTTCACGCTCCTGCATTACCTCACAGGATATGAGGCCGTATCAGACTAACTTTATATGTCCGGGCACCGTCTGCACGTTACAGGACACGACTGGTGACGGCTCCTACAGCTTTATATATGTGTAATGGCAGTAACCTCTATTACACAATTGTCTGACCATTGTATAAGCAAGCAATGCTACCTCCGATGCCGCCCCTGCTACCTCCTGTGTCACCCCCCCTACCTCATAGATTGTAAGCTCTTGTGTCACCTCCTCTACCTCATAGATTGTAAGCTCTTGTGTCACCTCTACCTCATAGATTGTAAGCTCTTGTGTCACCTCCTCTACCTCATAGATTGTAAGCTCTTGTGTCACCTCTACCTCATAGATTGTAAGCTCCTGTGTCACCCCTACCTCATAGATTGTAAGCTCTTGTGTCACCCCTACCTCATAGATTGTAAGCTCTTGTGTCACCCCCTCTACCTCATAGATTGTAAGCTCTTGTGTCACCTCTACCTCATAGATTGTAAGCTCTTGTGTCACCTCTACCTCATAGATTGTAAGCTCTTGTGTCACCTCTACCTCATAGATTGTAAGCTCTTGTGTCACCTCCTCTACCTCATAGATTGTAAGCTCTTGTGTCACCTCCTCTACCTCATAGATTGTAAGCTCTTGTGTCACCTCCTCTACCTCATAGATTGTAAGCTCTTGTGTCACCTCTACCTCATAGAGTGTAAGCTCTTGTGTCACCTCTACCTCATAGATTGTAAGCTCTTGTGTCACCTCCTACCTCATAGATTGTAAGCTCTTGTGTCACCCCCTCTACCTCATAGATTGTAAGCTCTTGTGTCACCTCTACCTCATAGATTGTAAGCTCTTGTGTCACCTCTACCTCATAGATTGTAAGCTCTTGTGTCACCTCTACCTCATAGATTGTAAGCTCTTGTGTCACCTCCTCTACCTCATAGATTGTAAGCTCTTGTGTCGCCTACTCTACCTCATAGATTGTAAGCTCTTGTGTCACCTCCTCTACCTCATAGATTGTAAGCTCTTGTGTCACCTTCTCTACCTCATAGATTGTAAGCTCTTGTGTCACCTCTACCTCATAGATTGTAAGCTCTTGTGTCACCTCCTCTACCTCATAGATTGTAAGCTCTTGTGTCACCTCCTCTACCTCATAGATTGTAAGCTCTTGTGTCACCTCCTCTACCTCATAGATTGTAAGCTCTTGTGTCACCTCTACCTCATAGATTGTAAGCTCTTGTGTCACCTCCTCTACCTCATAGATTGTAAGCTCTTGTGTCATCTCCTCTACCTCACAGATTGTAAGCTCTTGTGTCACCTCCTCTACCTCATAGATTGTAAGCTCTTGTGTCACCTCTACCTCATAGATTGTAAGCTCTTGTGTCACCTCCTCTACCTCATAGATTGTAAGCTCTTGTGTCACCTCCTCTACCTCATAGATTGTAAGCTCTTGTGTCACCTCCTCTACCTCATAGATTGTAAGCTCTTGTGTCACCTCCTCTACCTCATAGATTGTAAGCTCTTGTGTCACCTCCTCTACCTCATAGATTGTAAGCTCTTGTGTCACCTCCTCTACCTCATAGATTGTAAGCTCTTGTGTCACCCCCTCTACCTCATAGATTGTAAGCTCTTGTGTCACCCCCTCTACCTCATAGATTGTAAGCTGTGTCACCCCCTCTACCTCATAGATTGTAAGCTCTTGTGTCACCTCCTCTACCTCATAGATTGTAAGCTCTTGTGTCACCTCTACCGCATAGATTGTAAGCTCTTGTGTCACCCCTCTACCTCATAGATTGTAAGCTCTTGTGTCACCCTCTACCTCATAGATTGTAAGCTCTTGTGTCACCTCCTCTACCTCATAGAGTGTAAGCTCTTGTGTCACCTCTACCTCATAGATTGTAAGCTCTTGTGTCACCTCCTCTACCTCATAGATTGTAAGCTCTTGTGTCACCTCTACCTCATAGATTGTAAGCTCTTGTGTCACCCCCTCTACCCCATAGATTGTAAGCTCTTGTGTCACCTCCTCTACCTCATAGATTGTAAGCTCTTGTGTCACCTCCTCTACCTCATAGATTGTAAGCTCTTGTGTCACCTCCTCTACCTCATAGATTGTAAGCTCTTGTGTCACCTTCTCTACCTCATAGATTGTAAGCTCTTGTGTCACCTCCTCTACCTCATAGATTGTAAGCTCTTGTGTCACCCCCTCTACCTCATAGATTGTAAGCTCTTGTGTCACCTCCTCTACCTCATAGATTGTAAGCTCTTGTGTCACCTCCTCTACCTCATAGATTGTAAGCTCTTGTGTCACCGCCTCTACCTCATAGATTGTAAGCTCTTGTGTCACCTCTACCGCATAGATTGTAAGCTCTTGTGTCACCTCCTCTACCGCATAGATTGTAAGCTCTTGTGTCACCTCTACCTCATAGATTGTAAGCTCTTGTGTCACCTCCTCTACCTCATAGAGTGTAAGCTCTTGTGTCACCTCTACCTCATAGATTGTAAGCTCTTGTGTCACCTCCTCTACCTCATAGATTGTAAGCTCTTGTGTCACCTCTACCTCATAGATTGTAAGCTCTTGTGTCACCTCCTCTACCTCATAGATTGTAAGCTCTTGTGTCACCCCCTCTACCCCATAGATTGTAAGCTCTTGTGTCACCTCCTCTACCTCATAGATTGTAAGCTCTTGTGTCACCCCCTCTACCTCATAGATTGTAAGCTCTTGTGTCACCTCTACCTCATAGATTGTAAGCTCTTGTGTCACCTCCTCTACCCCATAGATTGTAAGCTTTTGTGAGCAGGGCCCTCAGTCCCAGTGTGTGAATTGACTTTTTCTTTGTAATGTCTTTTTTGTCAGTACTTGAACCCTACAAATTGTACAGCGCTGCGGAATATGTTGGCGCTATATAAATTATTATTATTATTATTATTATGTCTTCTGGATCTTCTCTATAAATAGATGTTTTATCTTTTACAATGTTTGGAGTTGATATTTTGCCACTTCCTTATAATTTTGGTGTCACATGGTTGTGATCTTTACACAAAGCGTGACTTATTCGCAGTGCGGACCACCTCCACGCCGGCTGCGATCTGGTCACTTACCCCACACTCTCCACCAGCCGGCTCACCAGTATGGTTGGTGGTTGTGATGTTATCCCCAGGAGTTGGGAGCAGAGCCGAGACCACCAAGTCTTACTTTAGACCTTCTTCCTCGGAAACTTAAAAAAAAAAAAAAAATTAATTTGTATTTTTCCTATTCTCATAGCAAAACATCTTTACACGGGGCTGATATCATTAGTAAGCAGAAATCGCTTCCATACCCCGAGTCTTCAGCCGCACGTTTCGCGTGGGTCGCCCGGATAATCCACACTTCATAAATCACTGCCAGTCCTTCATCAGTGACTTTTAGGTGATCAAGTGAATTGTGCCAAAAACCTAGAATGTTCTCTTTATTAGCTGAAAACCTAAAAGCCGCCTCTCCCCCGACATGTATCTGAGCAGACGCTGCCGCATCCCAAGCAGCTTAGTGTGAGGTTACAGCAGCAGAGATGCATTGTGGGAAGTCGGCCAACGTCTGATACCTTCTTTATTTACTGCAGATGGTTCACTCTATTACCGCACTTCAAGATAAGGATTTCTGAAATAGCAATTTCTTAAGGAGGTTTCCCAGGATTCTTAATGCTTCACTTTTATAAGATTTACAGGAAATACTAAGAAAAAAACCTTCAGCCCCAGAATCAGTCGTTGTCCAGGTAAATCTTCCTCAGTGTGATGTGATGAAGATCTATGGAGGTGACCACAATATTATAGCCAAAGGGGAAGGTATTGGGGAACACTGGCCAATTGGGCACAGGCTCTAGGACCCTGCAGGCACCTGTAGCCTGGATACAAGATGAGATACAGCAGGACATGGAGGTATACAGGTTCTGTATGGTATCCTGCAGTACATTTACCACAGATGTTACAGCTGGGCCTGTAGCCTGGATACAAGATGAGATACGGCAGGACATGGAGGTATACAGGTTCTGTATGGTATCCTGCAGTACATTTACCACAGATGTTACAGCTGGGCCTGTAGTCTGGATACAAGATGATACGGCAGGACATGGAGGTATACAGGCTCTGTATGGTATCCTGCAGTACATTTACCATAGATGTTACAGCTGGGCCTGTAGCCTGGATACAAGATGAGATACGGAAGGACATGGAGGTATACAGGCTCTGTATGGTATCCTGCAGTACATTTACCACAGATGTTACAGCCGGGCCTGTAGTCTGGATACAAGATGAGATACGGCAGGACATGGAGGTATACAGGTTCTGTATGGTATCCTGCAGTACATTTACCACAGATGTTACAGCTGGGCCTGTAGTATGGATACAAGATGAGATACGGCAGGACATGGAGGTATACAGGCTCTGTATGGTATCCTGCAGTACATTTACCACAGATGTTACAGCTGAGCCTGTAGTCTGGATACAAGATGAGATACGGCAGGACATGGAGGTATACAGGTTCTGTAAGGTATCCTGCAGTACATTTACCACAGATGTTACAGCTGGGCCTGTAGTCTGGATACAGGATGAGATACGGCAGGACATGGAGGTATACAGGTCCTGTATGGTATCCTGCAGTACATTTACCACAGATGTTACAGCTGGGCCTGTAGTCTGGATACAAGATGAGATACGGCAGGACATGGAGGTATACAGGTCCTGTATGGTATCCTGCAGTACATTTACCACAGATGTTACAGCTGGGCCTGTAGCCTGGATACAAGATGAGATACGGCAGGTTCTGTATGGTATCCTGCAGTACATTTACCACAGATGTTACAGCTGGACCTGTAGTCTGAATACAAGATGAGATACGGCAGGACATGGAGGTATACAGGTTCTGTATGGTATCCTGCAGTACATTTACCACAGATGTTACAGCTGGACCTGTAGCCTGGATACAAGATGAGATACGGCAGGACATGGAGGTATACAGGTTCTGTATGGTATCCTGCAGTACATTTACCACAGATGTTACAGCTGGGCCTGTAGTCTGGATACAAGATGAGATACGGCAGGACATGGAGGTATACAGGCTCTGTATGGTATCCTGCAGTACATTTACCACAGATGTTACAGCTGGGCCTGTAGTCTGGATACAAGATGAGATACGGCAGGACATGGAGGTATACAGGTTCTGTATGGTATCCTGCAGTACATTTACCACAGATGTTACAGCTGGGCCTGTAGTCTGGATACAAGATGAGATACGGCAGGAAATGGAGGTATACAGGCTCTGTATGGTATCCTGCACTACATTTACCACAGATGTTACAGCTGGGCCTGTAGTCTGGATACAAGATGAGATACGGCAGGACATGGAGGTATACAGGCTCTGTATGGTATCCTGCAGTACATTTACCACAGATGTTACAGCCGGGCCTGTAGTCTGGATACAAGATGAGATACGGCAGGACATGGAGGTATACAGGCTCTGTATGGTATCCTGCAGTACATTTACCACAGATGTTACAGCTGGGCCTGTAGTCTGGATACAAGATGAGATACGGCAGGACATGGAGGTATACAGGTTCTGTATGGTACCCTGCAGTACATTTACCACAGATGTTACAGCTGGGCCTGTAGTCTGGATACAAGATGAGATACGGCAGGACATGGAGGTATACAGGTTCTGTATGGTATCCTGCAGTACATTTACCACAGATGTTACAGCCGGGCCTGTAGCCTGGATACAAGATGAGATACGGCAGGACATGGAGGTATACAGGATCTGTATGGTATCCTGCAGTACATTTACCACAGATGTTACAGCTGGGCCTGTAGCCTGGATACAAGATGAGATACAGCAGGACATGGAGGTATACAGGTTCTGTATGGTATCCTGCAGTACATTTACCACAGATGTTACAGCTGGGCCTGTAGTCTGGATACAAGATGAGATACGGCAGGACATGGGGGTATACAGGTTCTGTATGGTATCCTGCGGTACATTTACCACAGATGTTACAGCTGGGCCTGTAGCCTGGATACAAGATGAGATACGGCAGGACATGGAGGTATACAGGATCTGTATGGTATCCTGCAGTACATTTACCACAGATGTTACAGCTGGGCATGTAGCCTGGATACAAGATGAGATACGGCAGGACATGGAGGTATACAGGCTCTGTATGGTATCCTGCAGTACATTTACCACAGATGTTACAGCTGGGCATGTAGTCTGGATACAAGATGAGATACGGCAGGACATGGAGGTATACAGGTTCTGTATGGTATCCTGCAGTACATTTACCACAGATGTTACAGCTGAGCCTGTAGCCTGGATACAAGATGAGATACGGCAGGACATGGAGGTATACAGGATCTGTATGGTATCCTGCAGTACATTTACCACAGATGTTACAGCCAGGCCTGTAGTCTGGATACAAGATGAGATACGGCAGGACATGGAGGTATACAGGCTCTGTATGGTATCCTGCAGTACATTTACCACAGATGTTACAGCTGGGCCTGTAGTCTGGATACAAGATGAGATACGGCAGGACATGGAGGTATACAGGCTCTGTATGGTATCCTGCAGTACATTTACCACAGATGTTACAGCTAGGCCTGTAGTCTGGATACAAGATGAGATACGGCAGGACATGGAGGTATACAGGTTCTGTATGGTATCCTGCAGTACATTTACCACAGATGTTACAGCTGGGCCTGTAGCCTGGATACAAGATGAGATACGGCAGGACATGGAGGTATACAGGTTCTGTATGGTATCCTGCAGTACATTTACCACAGATGTTACAGCTGGGCCTGTAGTCTGGATACAAGATGGGATACGGCAGGACATGGAGGTATACAGGTTCTGTATGGTATCCTGCAGTACATTTACCACAGATGTTACATCTGGACCTGTAGTCTGGATACAAGATGAGATACGGCAGGACATGGAGGTATACAGGTTCTGTATGGTATCCTGCAGTACATTTACCAAAGATGTTACAGCTGGGCCTGTAGCCTGGATACAAGATGAGATACGGCAGGACATGGAGGTATACAGGCTCTGTATGGCATCCTGCAGTACATTTACCACAGATGTTACAGCTGGGCCTGTAGTCTGGATACAAGATGAGATATGGCAGGACATGGAGGTATACAGGTTCTGTATGGTATCCTGCAGTACATTTACCACAGATGTTACAGCTGGGCCTGGATACAAGATGAGATACGGCAGGACATGGAGGTATACAGGCTCTGTATGGTATCCTGCGGTACATTTACCACAGATGTTACAGCTGGGCCTGTAGCCTGGATACAAGATGAGATACGGCAGGACATGGAGGTATACAGGCTCTGTATGTTATCCTGCAGTACATTTACCACAGATGTTACAGCTGGGCCTGTAGTCTGGATACAAGATGAGATACGGCAGGACATGGAGGTATACAGGTTCTGTATGGTATCCTGCGGTACATTTACCACAGATGTTACAGCTGGGCCTGTAGCCTGGATACAAGATGAGATACGGCAGGACATGGAGGTATACAGGCTCTGTATGGTATCCTGCGGTACATTTACCACAGATGTTACAGCTGGGCCTGTAGCCTGGATACAAGATGAGATACGGCAGAACATGGAGGTATACAGGCTCTGTATGGTATCCTGCAGTACATTTACCACAGATGTTACAGCTGGGCCTGTAGTCTGGATACAAGATGAGATACAGCAGGACATGGAGGTATACAGGTTCTGTATGGTATCCTGCAGTACATTTACCACAGATGTTACAGCTGGCCTGTAGCCTGGATACAAGATGAGATACGGCAGGACATGGAGGTATACAGGTTCTGTATGGTATCCTGCAGTACATTTACCACAGATGTTACAGCTGGGCCTGTAGTCTGGATACAAGATGAGATACGGCAGGACATGGAGGTATACAGGTTCTGTATGGTATCCTGCAGTACATTTACCACAGATGTTACAGCCGGGCCTGTAGTCTGGATACAAGATGAGATACGGCAGGACATGGAGGTATACAGGTTCTGTATGGTATCCTGCAGTACATTTACCACAGATGTTACAGCTGGGCCTGTAGCCTGGATACAAGATGAGATACGGCAGGACATGGAGGTATACAGGTTCTGTATGGTACCCTGCAGTACATTTACCACAGATGTTACAGCTGGTTCTGTAGTCTGGATACAAGATGAGATACGGCAGGACATGGAGGTATACAGGCTCTGTATGGTATCCTGCAGTACATTTACCACAGATGTTACAGCTGGGCCTGTAGTCTGGATACAAGATGAGATACGGCAGGACATGGAGGTATACAGGTTTTGTATGGTATCCTGCAGTACATTTACCACAGATGTTACAGCTGGACCTGTAGCCTGGATACAAGATGAGATACGGCAGAACATGGAGGTATACAGGCTCTGTATGGTATCCTGCAGTACATTTACCACAGATGTTACAGCTGGGTCTGTAGCCTGGATACAAGATGAGATACGGCAGGACATGGAGGTATACAGGTTCTGTATGGTATCCTGCAGTACATTTACCACAGATATTACAGCTGGGCCTGTAGCCTGGATACAAGATGAGATACGGCAGGACATGGAGGTATACAGGTTCTGACGGATCCTGCAGTACAACCACAGATGTTACAGCCGGGCCTGTAGTCTGGATACAAGATGAGATACGGCAGGACATGGAGGAACAGGATCTGTATGGTACCTGCAGTACATTTACCACAGATGTTACAGCTGGACCTGTAGCCTGGATACAAGATGAGAACGGCAGGACAGGAGGTAACAGGCCTGATGGTACCGCAGACAACCACAGAGACAGCTGGGCCTGAGCTGGATACAAGATGAGATACGGCAGGACATGGAGGAACAGGTCGTAGGATCCGCAGTACATTACCACAGATGTACAGCTGGACCGAGCCTGGATACAAGATGAGATACGGCAGAACATGGAGGTATACAGGCTCTGTATGGTATCCTGCAGACATTTACCACAGATGTTACAGCTGGGCTGTAGCCTGGATACAAGATGAGATACGGCAGGACATGGAGGTATACAGGTTCTGTACGGTATCCTGCAGTACATTTACCACAGATGTTACAGCTGGGCCTGTAGCCTGGATACAAGATGAGATACGGCAGGACATGGAGGTATACAGGTTCTGTACGGTATCCTGCAGTACATTTACCACAGATGTTACAGCCGGGCCTGTAGTCTGGATACAAGATGAGATACGGCAGGACATGGAGGTATACAGGATCTGTATGGTATCCTGCAGTACATTTACCACAGATGTTACAGCTGGACCTGTAGCCTGGATACAAGATGAGATACGGCAGGACATGGAGGTATACAGGTTCTGTATGGTATCCTGCAGTACATTTACCACACATGTTACAGCTGGGCCTGTAGTCTGGATACAAGATGAGATACGGCAGGACATGGAGGTATACAGGCTCTGTATGGTATCCTGCAGTACATTTACCACAGATGTTACAGCTGGGCCTGTAGCCTGGATACAAGATGAGATACAGCAGGACATGGAGGTATACAGGTTCTGTATGGTATCCTGCAGTACATTTACCACAGATGTTACAGCTGGGCCTGTAGCCTGGATACAAGATGAGATACGGCAGGACATGGAGGTATACAGGTTCTGTATGGTATCCTGCAGTACATTTACCACAGATGTTACAGCTGGACCTGTAGCCTGGATACAAGATGAGATACGGCAGGACATGGAGGTATACAGGTTCTGTATGGTATCCTGCAGTACATTTACCACACATGTTACAGCTGGGCCTGTAGTCTGGATACAAGATGAGATACGGCAGGACATGGAGGTATACAGGCTCTGTATGGTATCCTGCAGTACATTTACCACAGATGTTACAGCTGGGCCTGTAGTCTGGATACAAGATGAGATACGGCAGGACATGGAGGGGTGTGATGAAGAGACTGTGCTATTCGCCATGTGTGCGCCCTCACGTGACCTCTGCCCCCCAACACCTCCTAACAGCGGGGTCAGAACAGTCTAGATGACGGCAATTCATGCAAACGACCCTTCTGCTCCTCTCAGAGTCTGTCAGGTGGTCAAAATATCTTCTAGTGTCATAGAGACATGTTTAGTAGTCAGTGATCTGTCATCTACAGGTACACTACCCAAAAGTAGCCTCTGAGAGCCTTTTTATAAGGCAGTGCCCCCTTGTGGTAAGGCCCAGTCTCTGATCATACTACAGGTATAATCATTAAATATCAGCCCGAGACAGGCCTGCAGGGGGAGGTATACAGCGGTCGGATATGTCTATGACTAGGCGGAGTATATGAAGCTATATGGTTAGGATTAGCTGGGCGCTGTATGGCGGTATTCGCACAGTGTGGCACTGTTGTATGTAGGCTGTGGCCTCTTCCATGTATGTAATAAGCAGTGATCCTCCATATAATGACTGTAGTGCGGTGAATACTCGGCTACGCCGCGCACTGATAATATCGCCATGAGCGGATACAAGGAGGCAGAGAGAGGATTTGTGTTTCCTTAGATATAGGTTGTCATTCATGGCGCGGCCGCTGCCAGGGCTGCTCAGTGCCCCTGAAAGGACTTGAGTTACAGCCCCGGCTGCCCGGGGAATGAAGGCGGCTGTCACCCCTTACGCTGCTTCTCGGATCCCTCATTCCATGGAGCCGTTGTGCAGCGCACGGTTCAGCCGCCGGCCGCCCGGTCACACAAGTATTATGTTGTGCCATTACTGTCTACGGTTACACCGCCCCGGGAATTACTGCATCAAAATAAAGGCTCCATTCTATTCCCCATGGGAGTCGCCCTACAGATGGCAGCCATTGCCGCAGGCACATTAGCTTCTGGTTACAGCATGGCTGACGGCTCACACAGACAGTGTGGATGATGGGAGTGATGAGGATGATGAGGATGATGACAGTGTCATACCAAGACTGACATCGCTATATACAGGCTGAAAGAGGGAGAAATCTCCGGTGATCGGGGGTACAAAAATCACAAAGGGGGAGGGGGCCGGGATGGAGGATTATACAGTATATACTGCGGCACATCCCAGACTGTCCTCCCTGCTGGTCTCTCTCTCCTCTTTCTTTCTTTCTTTCTTTCTTTCTTTCTTTCTTTCTTTCTTTCTTTCTTTCTTTCTTTCTTTCTATGGATAAAGGGGAGGATATGTGGGGGGCTGTACTTACATAGGGGCACTGTAAATATGTGGGGGGTGCAGTATATGGGGGCACAGTACACACATTGGGGGCCCTGTAAATGTAGGGGTGCTGTACACACATGGGGGGCACTGTAAACACTTGGGGGGCGCTGTACACATGGGGGGGTGCTGTAAAAGTGGGAGGGCTGTACACATGGGGGGGTGTTGTACTCACATGGGGGGGGCATTGTACACATGGGGGGTGCTGTAAACATGTGGCACACGCTGTACACACACAGGAACCCTGTAAATATGTGGCACGCACTGTAAACACTTGGGTGGGCCCCTGTAAATTTTAGCAGGTGCAGTACATACACAGGGGCACTGTAAATATGTGGGGGGCACAGTACACACATGGGGAGGGGGGGCTCATGTATACGAATCCCAATCCACACGTCCACTTCTCCATCTTCCAACAACCAGACCTTCCGTTTCCCCCTCTTACAGCTTCACCACATCATTGAGCACTGGAGGGTCCTAGAGATGGGACCCCGGAATATTCACTGACTCAGTGGCGCCTCCTCTACATTATCTCTGCCATAATTTACAATGGCGCCCCCTTCCCCCAGCACAGGTAATAAATTCACAATGCCCCCCCCCCCCTCCGAGTCCTTATCAAAGATAAAGTGTAATAGGAAACCACTAAGCTGCCCCCACCCCTGTTGACATTCGGGAGGAAAGAATTTGGGACTTCAGCCCCCCCATGATGAGTTCTCTCACATTTGCACTCACGTTCAGGCGCTGACAGCTTGGAGGGGTCGCTCGTGTAGACCATGACCTGCGGAGGACGATGTCCTCAAGTGGCTGCTTACTGAGTATTGACAAGTGTCAGCAGCGGTGACCTCTCATCGCATGACCTCTCATCGCATGACCTCTCATCGCATGACCTCTCATCCCATGACCTCTCTCGGGGCCCCGAGCCCACGGCTAAGTGCTGGATTGCCTGACTACCTTTATTACCTGATGACCTACCTTGGTTTTGGACCATGGGCTCGCCCTGCTGAGATCGATCGGTTAGCAGATCCCAGGCGGGTGCCTTCCGGATGCCCCCTTACTTGTTGCTTGCTGCCCTGGTAGTTGTAGTGCACCTGGGTGTCTTGCTCCTTACAGATGTTCACACGTATTATATGACGGTATTTAATAGTCCACCATTATTTTAGGATGGGATCTCTGCTGTATGAAGCCGCTCGCACAGGGAATAATCCCAATCTGTCCCCGACGGCTACTCCAGAGTAGATTATTTTCAGGTTTCTTCTCACCACATACACCCAATGTGCAGGGTCCGACCATAACCTGCACCCGCCAACCCCCAATTCTGGAGATTCCCCACAACTATTTTCATGGCGATTAAACGATCCCTCCTTCTCCTCCCAGGAATCCTCCATCTTATCCCTTCAAGACACCTACTCAGTCACAAGAACCCGCTGCCGTGTCTGACTGCCATATAATGCAAAGGGCACACAGGTCTCCGCCGGGGGACCCCGGACAATGGAGAGCCAGGGGAGCTATTACAGAGGACCCCCGCGGAACACTAGACTATAATGGACTTTTCTCTTCGCTGATTTTTGGCGGTTTCTGTGGTGGAGACTCCAATGAAGCGCAGATGTGAACATGGCCTAAGATTGTTATATGCGGCAACTAATGAAACGCGGCTCTGAACTCAAGAAGACTCCGCCCACTCCACACACGTACAAGTGTGAGTGGAAAGATCCTCCGACTACTCCGGAACAGTCCTCGCCATTGGAGCCGGGCTAAGCTTTAGGCCTCTAACACATGACACACGTGACGGATGTTTTTGACCTCCATCTGTCCATTCACACGTCCTCTTTTTGACCCTGCACCATCTTTATCTGTCTTCACTGACACAGACACAATAGAAGTCAATGGATCCGAATATAACTGGTGTAAAACTACTGACCCGACTCAAAAATCTGCCGCCTGAAGCGAGATACACACACACTGTACTCAGGGTATACAGCCCCCCCCCACACTGTAGTCAGGGTATACAGCCCCCCCCCATACTGTACTCAGGGTATACAGCCCCCCCCCATACTCTACTCAGGGTATACAGCCCCCCCCCTACTGTACTCAGGGTATACAGCCCCCCATACTGTAGTCAGGGTATACAGCCCCCCCATACTGTACTCAGGGTATACAGCCCCCCCCCCCCATACTGTACTCAGGGTATACAGCCCCCCCATACTGTAGTCAGGGTATACAGCCCCCCCATACTGTAGTCAGGGTATACAGCCCCCCATACTGTACTCAGGGTATACAGCCCCTCCCATACTGTAGCCAGGGTATACAGCCCCCCATACTGTAGTCAGGGTATACAGCCCCCCATACTGTACTCAGGGTATACAGCCCCCCCCATACTGTACTCAGGGTATACAGCCCCCCCATACTGTAGTCAGGGTATACAGCCCCCCATACTGTACTCAGGGTATACAGCCCCTCCCATACTGTAGCCAGGGTATACAGCCCCCCATACTGTAGTCAGGGTATACAGCCCCCCATACTGTACTCAGGGTATACAGCCCCCCCCCCCCTACTGTACTCAGGGTATACAGCCCCCCCATACTGTAGTCAGGGTATACAGCCCCCCATACTGTACTCAGGGTATAAAGCCCCCCCCCATACTGTAGCCAGGGTATACAGCCCCCCATACTGTAGTCAGGGTATACAGCCCCCCCATACTGTAGTCAGGGTATACAGACCCCCCATAATGTAGTCAGGGTATACAGTCCCCCATACTGTAGTCAGGGTATACAGCCTCCCATACTGTAGTCAGGGTATACAGCCCCCCCATACTGTAGTCAGGGTATACAGCCTCCCATACTGTAGTCAGGGTATACAGCCTCCCATACTGTACTCAGGGTATACAGCCCCCCCATACTGTAGTCAGGGTATACAGCCTCCCATACTGTAGTCAGGGTATACAGCCTCCCATACTGTAGTCAGGGTATACAGCCCCCCCATACTGTAGCCAGGGTATACAGCCCCTCATACTGTAGTCAGGGTATACAGCCCCCATGCTCTCCTCTATGTCCTGCAGGGGGCGCCTCTCTACTCTGTGCTCTCCTGACAGATCTGACTGATTACAGTGAATTCATCATGTAAACAATGTATCCATAAGCGCATCCTGCAGGAATGTGCGGAATCTGCGCTGTGTGCACACAGACATGTCCAGTGTTATTACAGGAGCTGTCAGAGCCGTCACTGCCCCCCACCTCGTGTCTCATCTCAGGAGCCGCCCTTGTGGTTTGCGCTCAGGTGTGAACAGCGGCGTCTGCAAGAGTGACAGCAAATTATCCGTATTGTCCTAAAAATAAAAAGAGGAGTTGGGGCAATGCTGAGGAGAAGGGGTGATGCTGAGGAGAAGGGGTGATGCTGAGGAGAGGGGGCGATACTCAGGAGAGGGGGCGATACTGAGGAGAGGGGGAGATACTAAGGAGAGGGGGAGATACTGAGGAGAAGGGGCGATACTGAGGAGAGGGGGAGATGCTGAGGAGAGGGGGCGATACTGAGGAGAGGGGGCGATACTGAGGAGAGGGGGCAATGCTGAGGAGAAGGGGCGATGCTGAGGAGAAGGGGTGATGCTGAGGAGAGGGGGCGATACTCAGGAGAGGGGGCGATACTGAGGAGAGGGGGAGATACTAAGGAGAGGGGGAGATACTGAGGAGAAGGGGCGATACTGAGGAGAGGGGGAGATGCTGAGGAGAGGGGGCGATACTGAGGAGAGGGGGCGATACTGAGGAGAGGGGGAGATGCTGAGGAGAGGGGGCGATACTGAGGAGAGGGGGAGATACTGAGGAGAGGGGGCGATGCTGAGGAGAGGGAGCGATACTGAGGAGAGGGGGCGATGCTGAGGAGAGGGGGAGATACTGAGAAGAGGGGGCGATACTGAGAAGAGGGGGCGATACTGAGGAGAGGGGGGCGATGCTGAGGAGAAGGGGCGATGCTGAGGAGAAGGGGCTATGCTGAGGAGAGGGGGGCGATGCTGAGGAGAGGGGGCGATGCTGAGGAGAAGGGGCGATGCTGAGGAGAGGGGGCAATGCTGAGGAGAAGGGGCGATGCTGAGGAGAGGGGGAGATACTGAGGAGAGGGGGCGATGCTTAGGAGAAAGGGCGATACTGAGGAGAGGGGACGATACTGAGGAGAGGGGGAGATACTGAGGAGAGGGAGCAATACTGAGGAGAAGGGGCGATACTGAGGAGAAGGGGTGATGCTGAGAAGGGGTGATGCTGAGGAGAGGGGAGATGCTGAGGAGAAGGGGCGATACTGAGGAGAAGGGGCGATGCTGAGGAGAGGGGACGATACTGAGGAGAAAGGAGATACTGAGGAGAGGGGGCGATGCTGAGGAGAGGGGGCGATGCTGAGGAGAGGGGGGCGATGCTGAGGAGACGGGGAGATACTGAGGAGAGGGGGCGATGCTGAGGAGAGGGGGAGATGCTGAGGAGAGGGAGCGATACTGAGGAGAGGGGGAGATGCTGAGGAGAGGGGGCGATGCTGAGGAGAGGGGGCGATGCTGAGGAGAGGGGGTGATGCTGAGGAGAGGGGGCGATACTGAGGAGAGGGGGAGATACTGAGGAGAAGGGGCGATACTGAGGAGAGGGGGAGATGCTGAGGAGAAGGGGAGATGCTGAGGAGAGGGGGAGATGCTGAGGAGAGGGGGAGATGCTGAGATGAGGGGGGAGATGCTGAGGAGAGGGGGAGATGCTGAGGAGAGGGGGAGATGCTGAGGAGAGGGGGAGATACTGAGGAGAGGGGGAGATGCTGAAGAGAGGGGGAGATGCTGAGGAGAGGGGGAGATACTGAGGAGAGGGGGCGATGCTGAGGAGAGGGGGCGATGCAGAGGAGAGGGAGAGATGCTGAGGAGAGGGGGAGATACTGAGGAGAGGGGAGATACTGAGGAGAGGGGGAGATGCTGAGGAGAGGGGGCGATACTGAGGAGAGGGGGCGATACTGAGGAGAGGGGGAGATGCTGAGGAGAGGGGGAGATGCTGAGGAGAGGGGGAGATGCTGAGGAGAGGGGGAGATACTTAGGAGAGGGGGAGATGCTGAGGAGAGGGGGAGATACTGAGGAGAGGGGGCGATACTGAGGAGAGGGGGAGATACTGAGGAGAGGGGGAGATGCTGAGGAGAGGGGGGAGATACTGAGGAGAGGGGAGATACTGAGGAGAGGGGGAGATGCTGAGGAGAGGGGGGCGATGCTGAGGAGAGGGGGAGATGCTGAGGAGAGGGGGCGATACTGAGGAGAGGGGGCGATGCTGAGGAGAGGGGGAGATGCTGAGGAGAGGGGGCGATACTGAGGAGAGGGGGAGATGCTGAGGAGAGGGGGGCGATGCTGAGGAGAGGGGGCGAGGCTGAGGAGAGGGGGAGATGCAGAGGAGAGGGAGAGATGCTTAGGAGAGGGGGACATACTGAGGAGAGGGGAGATACTGAGGAGAGGGGGAGATACTGAGCAGAGGGGGCGATGCTGAGGAGAGGGGGGAGATGCAGAGGAGAGGGAGAGATGCTTAGGAGAGGGGGACATACTGAGGAGAGGGGGAGATACTGAGCAGAGGGGGCGATGCTGAGGAGAGGGGGAGATACTGAGGAGAGGGGGCGATACTGAGGAGAGGGGGCGTTAGGAGCAATGCTAAGGAGACAGGGCGAATACAGATGATGCTGTAGTTCCTCTACAAACAGCCTTCAAATGACAAGTCCTCTGCTTACTGTCAGTGAAGAGAACATTCTTGTTCTCTTCACACAGCTGAAGGTTCGTTACAGTTGGACTTTGGAGTGATACATTGTAACAAACTATCAAGACAGGAGAGATTTAGGCTACTGATGTATTTACTTCACAGAGTATTGTCTAGACAGATACATTGTAACAAACCCTCAGAGCTGAGAAACATTAGTTCAGAATGGGCTTGAGGTAAAAACCTCCTTTAACTTACAGTGAGTGGAGATCAGGCAGATTCTACATAAGATATGATGAAACAGCAGAATTGTGAGCGCAGCTCTGGCTGTGACTAGACTATAGGATATAATAAGTGGATCCTCCATATCCTGTGACTCGGTGTTAACCTGTACACTGTGTTGTGATGAGCCGGAGATGATGAGAGTGGTAGTAGAACAAGCTGCAGCTATTCTGGGGTCCCCACACCCCCAATAAGTAATGGATCTGCCTGCAGTGATACAATGTGTCTGGCCTGGATGGTGTCATTAGACCCGCTGTACGGGGGGGTCACATTCCCTGCGGGGCTCATCAGATGTGGCCCCCGGCTCACGTTTCCCGGTCAGGACATATTTATAGATCATCTGAATATAAGATATAAAGTCGCAGTTTATTACGGGATATAAATAGCTCCAGCTTCGGTATCTGCGGCCTCCGCTCTGCAGCGCCCTCACATACAAGGGTTAAATAACAAATGGTACTCTTTGTAACAGCCCGGACATGCCCAAATATAATCCCCCTTTACCTCTCTACCCAGATATTAGACTCTCCCCGAGCCCATCGCCCGTTGTCTCATACAGTGCACGCTATTTCACTTGTTAAAGCAGCAGTTTGTGCTTCAGAGCTGCACTCCCACCAGAGTCAGTCATATTTGTGGTGACAGAGAGCCGCCTTTAGTCACCCAGTCACCAGATCTACAGTCCACACATCTATCACTAGAAGCTGAGATCTGTGGTGCTGTTTGATGAGGCCGTCTTACTGCAGATCTGCCTTGTCCTGTCCAGTTACATGGAGGGAAGGAGGTGCGACCAGGTGGTCACGGGTCGGGTCGTACAAAATCCTGTCAGAGAAAGGAAATGCGGTCAGTCAGCAGGCAGGCAGCATACAGCACCTTGTATCTCAGCTTCCTGCAGGCCTGGCTCATTGTAGTCTCGCCCTCCGCAAATCTCACAGCAAAAAAAAAAAAAAATCCTCCATTGTTTTCTTTGGCAGCGAAACTCGAAAATAACTCTCATAAATTTGTGACCCATCAGACAAATATTCGGAGTATCTACACATCTGATTTTACTAAACTGCAGCTCTGGTAACGTGGGGCCCTGGATCAATACAGCTAGATCATTCCTGACAACCAAAAATAACCTTAATAACCCGGTGACAACTGTTACATTGTGTATTGACCTGTATGGTT
This sequence comes from Leptodactylus fallax, assembly GCA_947044405.1. Taxonomy (NCBI): domain Eukaryota; kingdom Metazoa; phylum Chordata; class Amphibia; order Anura; family Leptodactylidae; genus Leptodactylus; species Leptodactylus fallax. The sequence continues at coordinate 88,571 of CAMRHE010000919.1, forward strand.
GCATTTTCTCTTAAAGTGACAGTGCGCCCCTCCTGTATCTGTATGGAGGACGTCGCCCTAGGGTCAGAGCGGTCTGATGTCGGGTCACTTCTGCTGCTACACTCGGTTCGGACTGAGTGACTGACCTACCTAACAAGAGGTGCAAGTGATGTAGGACAACAGGGTGATGCAGAGCTGTTCGGGGCGGCCATGTTGGTAGTGTGGCATCCCAGAGCTGGCTATGGCTGGGCTGAGGGTGATCTCTGTGCATTGTATTATTTCCTGTTGCTTCATAGCCTGTGTGACATAGCAGGGGGTCCTGAGTCTCACACAACACAGCGCCACCTAGTGAGCCTCACACATGCATTACACCTCCCATAGGATTGAATAGTAACCAAATGTCCAATGGGAGGACATCGCCTGGGAAAAGGGGAGGAGTCAGCTGATCACTGGGTCCCCATGGTAAGACCCCTGCAGGAAGGTCCTGCGTGTGAGGAGTTAGAAGTGTGGAGTGTTAGGAGGAGGAGGTGAGGAGATAAGTGTGATGTCCTGTGAAGAAAGCAGTGAGTTTAGTGCAGGATTCTCAAGTCCTAGACAGGCCCAGGAAGGTTGGAGAGCTGACATACTCCAGCTATTCAGAAGATCCTGTCCCCTGTCTGCCTAGCCATCGCCCTGAAGGAAGTCAAGCATCATTATCTTGTCAGCCTGAGACAGTGGAGAGAACATTCTGGAACACGTGCTCCATAGCCAGTATCACAGGATCCAGGGGCCAAGGCCAGACCTGTGGAATATCCTGCCACCCTGACTATTGCACCCCGAAACTCTGAGCTATCAGGACCACATAACGTGAGTGGGGAATATTATGTACTAGTATCATGGTGGGCATCCTCCTATGTGCCAAATAGGAGCCCCGACGCACCTTAGGGCTGTAACACTGAAGTATAAGGGGCTAGGAACACCTTTCATCAAGTCTACCCTGCACCCCAGGACTTTGCTGTGTCACCAGGCGTACCCCGTTGTTTTGTATTGAAGAAACTGTTTAAGCATTTGTGCCTCCACACCGATGGAAGTAAAAGTTCAACTTTACAACCGTTTCTGTGTCTGACTCTGCACCGACAACATCAGGGCGCCCCAAACACCACCAGTCGGCACAGTATAGGGGAAGCGCCCCGGGGGAACAATCACCACCAACATTTGTGCAGCCCCCTCATCACCGGTACCAGTGGTGGTAACGTGGGACAGCACCAGCGCTGCGCCCTCGTGCCCAGAGACCGTGACAAGTCTGCGCTGTTTGCACCCCGCAATCCCAACTGCAGCGTTACCTTCCATCTGGTCACCGCAAGAAAAACTGGCGTCACGAACAGGATACGGGTGTGTGCCATTTTGAGAAAGTCGCCACGAAAAGTGCGCCAAATTGTCTCCAGAGCATCGGTCTTTATTGTGGACTTTGCTAAGATCAAGTTTATTCCCTGAGAGTGCTTGCCACAAAGAGGGGGAGCCCTATACCCCTGAAGCAAGCCCTAAAGACTGTCCTCTCAGTGTGTTACAGCCCTGGAAGAGTTAAAACGCCCAGGACTTGTTTGCTGCGCCACATCGCTGTGTAAGAACGCCCACAAAGGGTTAACTGTACCTTGCAAAAGTGCGGGAGATTTTTAGCACTGCCCATGAGGCCAGGAGACCCATCTGCCGCCATCTTAGGAGAGCCCAGAATGCTGAGCGCAATGCTCCAGCGCACCCATACAAGAAAGTGAAAGGCGAACGTGCCAGCGCCATTTCTGACTCTCTGGTGCCGCATCACCGTCCCTGCTGTGCACCGCTGATCTCTGGTCCACGCTGCAGTTGCTGTCAGTGAGTACTGTGCCTCCCTGTCCTTGTCTTCAGTCCTCCCTCGGCCCCAGCGAGTGTTTTCCGTGTACCGTGTCCGTGGGGAGTGCCACCATTAAAGAGGGGGAGCACACCGTCAGCCTGCATCACAGTGACTCTGTTAATAGCTACAGCATTCCAAGTTGTAGTCTCCATTCCCTGCCAGCAAGCAGTTGAGTTTCTTAAAGAGACGGCGACCTAATTCCAGTCATACCTGCAAACAACATGACTGAGCAAAGTGACATTGTGCCATCTGTTTCTAGTGATCCAGCAGTGCCCATGGCGAGCAGCCTACCATTCTCCATGCCATTTTACCCTGGCGCACCATGGCTGCCGCGCTACAAAGGGGAGGCGCATACCCTCAGGGACTTTCGTGAGAAGATGCTGTCTCTCTTCCAGTTCTATCCTCTGAATACAGAACAGCAGATACAGATCCTGCTGGGCCAGCTTGAGGGTGCTGCAGCTAGGGAGGTCAAATCCTGGCCTGCCTCTGACAAAAGAACCCCTGGGCAAATTCTGGACAAACTCCAGGTGAACTTTGACGTGCGATCTGTCTCCGAGGTAAAGATGCGCTTCTTTTCCAGACGACAACTACCTGGTGAGACCCTGCGGGACTATGCTTTATCCCTCCAAGAGGCGTTCAGAGCTGTGGTGCAAGTGGATCCACGTGAAAATGTGGACTCTGATAAAATCTTGCTTGACCGCTTCATAGACGGGGCGGGTACCACATTGCTCCAGAGTCAGTTGCGAATGCTTGCTGCACAACATCCCAGCATCACGTTTGCTGACTTCAAGGCCCTTGCCATCCAGGTCTTGGGACAGGAGCAGCCCCAGCTGAGCCCAGTCATCTGTGCTCCCTCACCTGGACCCTCAACAAGCATTGCTCCAGTTGTCCTGCCACTACCTCTGGGTACCTCACCTGCTGCCCAAACTGCGCAGACTACACCAGCAGACTCCAGAGATGACCTTCTGGCCCGAGTGGATCATCTGACCCGTGCCATGGAACAGATCACCGTCCGTCTAGATCGTCTGACCCAGCCGTCTTCATCATCCAGTGATCCTTTGCGAAGTCTCAACATCTCACCTGAGTCGCCACCCAGACGTCCGTCTTCAGTGCAACCTCCGCAGAGTGAGAGGCCATACTGTACCTATTGCCATAGATATGGACACACCAGGCCTCAGTGTTTTCAGTTAAACGGGCCACCCCCGAGGCAGCGGGCCGCCCCTCGGGAGGAAAGAAGAAGGGCCCAGGTGAATCTTCAGTGCCATTGTCACGCTTCGTCTCAGCCTGCCCACACATCACAATCCGGGTGAACGGCGTCCCTCTGACAGCGTTGGTGGACACTGGATCTCAGGTAACAACCCTGCGCAAGCAGGTGTTCCTTGAACATTGGGACTTAGGTGTGTTGAATAGAACACCTGACACATGGATAAATCTGTGTGCCAGCAATGGACAGCCCATACCACAGCAGGGTTATTGGGAACCCACTATCCAGATTGGGGACTTGAAACTGCCTAGACAGGGTGTAATTGTCACTGATGTAGAGGATGATAGGTTTGCAGTTGTAATATTAGGCATGAATGTTTTACGCCATTGCTTTGCAGAAGTGTTGGATGCCTTGCATGCCTCTCTCCTTACAGCTTCTCCCAGTGACCAGCAGACCATTCAGCGGGCCATTCGTGTACTCAATGCCCAGCACAAGTTCGCCAACAAACAAGGTGAAATTGGTCGAGTCCGGATCCAAGATACCCGTCCAGTAACCCTACAGCCTGGAACAGAAACTATGGTGTGGTGCCGTGCCCGTCCGGGCATAGAAAATCAGGACTACGAGGCCTTGCTACAACCCATACAGGTAGATGGCCAACCACTTGTCATGGCTGCCCGCAGCCTTGTCACAGTTTCCAATGGACGTGTTCCTGTCCGCTTAGTCAACTTGGGCGATGCTCCCGTGAACCTCCACAAGTTCCACTCTGTGGCCCTGCTACACCGGTTAGCACCAGAAGACATTCTCTCTGGTGATTCTACCGCCACACAGCGTTCCACCCAAGCTGCTGAGAACATTCAAAATGGAGCCACGAAGTCCTGGTGGGATGAATTGAACGTGGGAGACGCCAATACCCCTATAGAGCACATCAATGGGGTTCGCAATGTGGCCAAGCGTTACCAACAGGCATTCAGCAAAAACCCATTGGACTTTGGTAAGACCACGACCATACAACATCGCATTCTGACTGGCAACCACCATCCAATCAAGGAGCGTCACCGTCCAATACCACCAGCGATGTACCAACCGGTGAAAAAGTTGATCCAAGAGATGCGAGATGCTGATGTCATCAGGGAGAGTAACAGCCCCTGGGCAGCCCCGCTAGTCCTTGTCAAGAAGAAAGACGGAACCCTACGATTTTGTGTGGACTATCGTAAACTCAACAACGTCACGCACAAAGACGCATACCCATTGCCGCGGATTGAGGAATCTCTAACGGCTTTGGGATCAGCTACCTGTTTCTCGACCCTGGACTTAACCAGTGGATACTGGCAAGTCCCTATGGCGCCTGAAGATCGTGAAAAGACTGCGTTTACGACCCCGATGGGACTCTTTGAATTTAATAGTATGCCATTTGGGCTATGTAATGCCCCAGCCACATTCCAACGGCTTATGGAGAGGTGCCTCGGCCATGAGAATTTCCAGAGTGTGCTACTGTACCTGGACGATGTTATTGTATTCTCCCGGACATACCAAGAACACCTTCGTCACCTGTCCGAGGTATTCAAGGTACTTATACAGCACGGCCTAAAGTTGAAGCCCTCCAAGTGCTACCTGTTGAAACCCCAAGTTCACTACCTTGGGCATGTCGTGAGCGCACAAGGCGTCCAACCTGATCCTGAAAAGATCACTGCAGTCCAGAACTGGCGAAGACCAACTACCGTCAAAGAAGTCCGAAGCTTCCTTGGATTCGCAGGTTACTACCGGCGTTTCATACCACACTTCGCCCAAGTAGCCGAGCCTCTGAATGAGTTGTTGCGCGGTTGTCCCAGAGAAAACTACAACCGAAAGCTTCCGGTAGACTGGACAGCGCGTCAAGAGGAAGCCTTTCAAGCGCTTAAAGCACTTCTGACGCAACCACCAATTCTAGCCTATCCCGACTACAGTCAGCCATTCCGCTTGTACACAGATGCAAGTCACCAAGGTTTGGGTGCAGTGTTGTCCCAGGTTCAGGACAACAAAGAGCGAGTCATCGCCTACGCCAGCAGGAGTCTGAGAGGCGCGGAGAAGAACGACCAGAACTATAGTTCTTTCAAACTCGAACTTCTGGCGCTTGTCTGGGCCGTGACAGAGAAGTTTAAAGACTACCTGGCTGCCACACCCTTTACCGTGTACACAGATAACAATCCGTTGGCGCATCTGGACACTGCTCGACTGGGAGCCCTTGAACAACGGTGGGCCTCAAGACTCGCGAATTACAAGTTCTCTGTCAAGTATCGCAGTGGCAAGTCCAACGCTAACGCTGATGCACTCTCAAGGTTGCCTGTGGGAGAAGAACCACCCCGAGAAGACATCTGGGAAGAGGTGGAGATGCCACCATTCTACAACAAGTTTGCCCAACAGGTTGCTATTGGTGTCGCTGTAGAAGGAGAATCTCTGGCGAAAACAGCTGCCGAATCCCTCCAGGAGCCATCTCTGTGGAAAACGTTCCAAGAAGAGAGCAGAGTTTTAGGAGAATTGTCAGATTTCCTGCTTACAGGAAGAATACCAACCCGTGTAAAGAGAGGTCTTCATGACGTGGAATTAAAACGCCTTTGGCGACAGAGGAAGCGCCTGTTTGTCCAACGAGGCCTTCTACTTAGAAACACTCTTGATCCTGTCACAGGTGAAAGGCTTCATCAGATCCTCGTACCAAGAAGAGACGCACAGATGATACTTGAGGCGTATCATGACAGATCCGGTCACTTCGGGGTACAAAAGACCGAAGCTACCATCCGTCGTCGCTTCTATTGGGTTGGGATGAGGAGTGACATTGAGAGTTGGTGCCGAGAGTGTCCCGCCTGTAGTATCACCAAGGAAGGTCGAAGAGATCAGAAGGCCCCTCTACATCCAATTAAGACTCAAAAGCCGTGTGAAATTGTTGCTCTGGACCATGTGAAGTTGGGTCCCACACGTTCTGGCTACAGCTACGCTCTGACGATGGTGGATCATTACTCCAAGTTCCTTGTCATCGTGCCTGTCAGAGATCTTACAGCAAGAACTACGGCTGAGACCTTCTACGCAGAGTTTGTCCGCCATTACGGTTGTCCTGAGCATATCCTCACCGACCGTGGATCGGCGTTTGAATCCCAATTGTTCCGTGAGCTGTGTCAGTTCCAAGACTGCAAGAAGTTGCGAACCACAGCGTATCACCCTCAAGGGAATGGTATGTGTGAGAAGGCAAATCAAGTGATCATCGGCATGCTAAGAACAGCCGCAGTTACACCTGGTGTTGAGTGGCCTGAGCGTATCAAGGACTTGGCCTATATTTACAACAACACACCCCAAACATCTACGGGATACGCACCATTTTATCTAATGTTTGGAAGACAAGGTCAACTTCCTTCAGACTTAACCCTTGGTGTGAAGGTTCCTGACACCATCAATCCACTACCCATAACAGACTGGGTTGTTGAACACCGCCGACGTATGGAGGAAGCTAAAGAGATAGTTGAAACGCGCATGGATGAGGTTCGTAGGAGACAACAGGAGGATTACAACCGTCACGCCCATGCAGCGCCCCTGAAAGTTGGCGACCGTGTATGGTTAAGGAATAACCATCGGAATGGGAAATTGGATCCATTCTGGGAGAAAGAACCATACAGTGTCATCTCCATACCATATCCTGAATCCGACGTGTATGAGATCTCTAAACCTGGGAGACAGCCCCAAGTAGTACACCGAAACCGTCTGAAGCTGTGCCTTAAAGAAGGACTACCCACAGAGGTGCCCCCAGCTGAGACAACGAGTACAGAGATCTTGTCACCTTCTGAAGCGAAAGAGAGACCCCCAACTTTAACTGAGCTTATGTGGGCGCCTAAACTACTACCATTTAGCTGTTATCCACCAATTGCTCTAGTGCAAGAGAACCCTTCGACAGATGATTTAATTGATTTCAGTGACTCTGTTCCTGATTCAAATCTCGTTCCACTTAGGCGTTCTGAGCGTACCACAAAAGGCATACCTCCAACACGCTATAGTGATGCCATGGCTGTCCTTGGGTAAAAGAGGTTAACTGTTTCTGCTTCTGTATATATGTTATTCCTGCTCTGATTACATTAATGTTTTTCCTGTATATATATATATTGCCATGTAATATAGTATTTACATTTATATGCAACAATCCAAGCCATAGTGCCTGGCTCACCGAGCCAAGGAAGTTCTGTTACCCCATTGCGGTATGGACATTCGTGCTAGAGTGCCCACTCTTCCTTACAGAAAGGACTGTTTATTGTTTCTCAGAGAGACTCTCATGATAATGGACACTCACGAAATTTGTGCCAGAGAGCCTCTGGACCCATTTGCACTACTGTTGTTTCTATATGGACTGTCTGATGGTACCGCCAAAAGGTTCCATAATTCTGAGTTTAATTATCTCTCCATTACCCTTCAGACTTCTCATGGACATTCCAGGACTATGCCGGGAGGTTTTACCTCAAGTTTCTAGGTATTATATTTTTCTAAACTGTTAGTGACATTTGCACTTTATTCGTATTTATTAACGTTATGTTACATTTCTCACCTTCACCCCAGCCCGTCGCCGAGGTCGGCTCAGTGAAAGAGGGGGAGTATGTGGCATCCCAGAGCTGGCTATGGCTGGGCTGAGGGTGATCTCTGTGCATTGTATTATTTCCTGTTGCTTCATAGCCTGTGTGACATAGCAGGGGGTCCTGAGTCTCACACAACACAGCGCCACCTAGTGAGCCTCACACATGCATTACACCTCCCATAGGATTGAATAGTAACCAAATGTCCAATGAGAGGACATCGCCTGGGAAAAGGGGAGGAGTCAGCTGATCACTGGGTCCCCATGGTAACACCCCTGCAGGAAGGTCCTGCGTGTGAGGAGTTAGAAGTGTGGAGTGTTAGGAGGAGGAGGTGAGGAGAGAAGTGTGATGTCCTGTGAAGAAAGCAGTGAGTTTAGTGCAGGAATCTCAAGTCCTAGACAGGCCCAGGAAGGTTGGAGAGCTGACATACTCCAGCTATTCAGAAGATCCTGTCCCCTGTCTGCCTAGCCATCGCCCTGAAGGAAGTCAAGCATCATTATCTTGTCAGCCTGAGACTGTGGAGAGAACATTCTGGAACACGTGCTCCATAGCCAGTATCACAGGATCCAGGGGCCAAGGCCAGACCTGTGGAATATCCTGCCACCCTGACTATTGCACCCCGAAACTCTGAGCTATCAGGACCACATAACGTGAGTGGGGAATATTATGTACTAGTATCATGGTGGGCATCCTCCTATGTGCCAAATAGGAGCCCAGACGCACCTTAGGGCTGTAACACTGAAGTATAAGGGGCTAGGAACACCTTTCATCAAGTCTACCCTGCACCCCAGGACTTTGCTGTGTCACCAGGCGTACCCCGTTGTTTTGTATTGAAGAAACTGTTTAAGCATTTGTGCCTCCACACCGATGGAAGTAAAAGTTCAACTTTACAACCGTTTCTGTGTCTGACTCTGCACCGACAACATCAGGGCGCCCCAAACACCACCAGTCGGCACAGTATAGGGGAAGCGCCCCGGGGGAACAATCACCACCAACATTTGTGCAGCCCCCTCATCACCGGTACCAGTGGTGGTAACGTGGGACAGCACCAGCGCTGCGCCCTCGTGCCCAGAGACCGTGACAAGTCTGCGCTGTTTGCACCCCCGCAATCCCAACTGCAGCGTTACCTTCCATCTGGTCACCGCAGTAGTCACTATAGTTTTCTAGAAACAAACATAACTTTAATTACAAAAAGTTAAATGCAAATATCTACAAGACCGAAGAAGATGACTCTTGAGCAAAAGTATGTGCCCCCTGAACACCACCATAGTGCTTGGCCATGCAGTTTTTTATGGAGTAGCTTCTTCGGCCTCTACCATTCTTGGGGCTCTAGGTATAACTATTCAGCCAGGATCGGAGGTGAGGATGGACACTAATATTGGGGGAGGTCACAGTTGTCTAATAAAACAGGAAGTAGGAAGAAAAATGAAGGGTCTTCAGACTCTTGGTGACAGGTTTAGCATAGCTGCCAACTGTCCCGATTTTACAATGTAGGCACGTCCGCTCCTAAAAAGCCCAAAACTCCACCCAAAAGAGACATTCTGCCACGGCTGGAGATGGATCTGGTGGCAGGACTTACACATCACTACATTACATCCTTGTCTGCCCCCAGCCCTGGATGTGACTCTAGGACCACTGTATATCCTAGTATGCTGGAGGTCTAATGGAGACCAAACCCTGAAGACTGCTGTTCCACATCCAGTTGACTCTTGCATTATTTTTATACATTTGGACAAGAAGTCTAACAAGATCTTCTACCCTACACATGTTCTCACTTCTCCAGTGTCCAGTACTGGTGACTCTACCCTCCTCCAGTGTCAGACTGAAGTACCTTACAAATGTGGGTGTCTTCTTCTGGACCACCATTGTGTTAGAGCCTGGGCCAACCAGAGGATCTTCTAGTACTCTGGTGGACCAATCCCACACTGCCTTTACCTGAAACTTCACTTGGTTCTATACATTTTGCGCAAAAAGATTTCTATAATCCACCGAATCCAGATTTCTCCACCAGACTGTAGCTGGAGAAGTGTGGCCCACCTCCCCAGAGAACATGTCTTCACTGCTGTAGAGTTCAGGGCTGGTGGCTTTACCTCCCTCTACCAAGTGTTGGACTGAGGTTCCTTGGGTCCAACCCTGGTACTCTGGTGGGCCAATTTGACGCAGCCTTCACTTGGCTCAATAATTTTAACACAGTGAGATTTTTAGAATCTGCCAAATCTAGATTTTTCAACCAAACTGTTCCTCATACCGTGTGGTCCAAATCCCCAGAGAACATGTCCTCAATGCTCCAAGGTCCAGTGTTGGTGGCTTTACCTCCCTCCACCCAGTGACTGAGGTTCCTTATCCCATACCACCAGATAAAATGATTCTGGGGGTCAACCCACTAACGAACCCTAAGAAAGAGACCATAGTACCCTTCACATGTGGGTGTATTCTGCTGGTGATGTCATCAGCTCTTGAGCACGGGTATCTGGAAGTCAGGAGAACTTCAGCCCACAAAGCTCTGGACATTTTGAAGCTGAGTTCCCTTCTGCTGCAGAGTTTTTGTGGCCCCGATCCTCTGATGTCACAATGCTGGTAATCATGGTGGCTCCAGCAGGTGAGGATGCTGGGCACCATGGTGGCTCAGTGGTTAGCACTGCAGCCTTGCAGCGCTGGAGTCCTGGATTCAAATTCTGCCAAGGACAACATCTGCAAGGCGTTTGTATGTTCTCCCCATGTTTGGTGGTTTCCTCCGGGTACTCCGGTTTCCTCCCACACTCCAAAGACATCCTGATAGGGAATGTAGATTGTGAGCCCGATATGGGACAGTGACCACAATGTGTGTACAGCGCTGCGGAAGCGGAATATGATGGCACTATATAAGTAAGAGACATAAATAAATGTGTAGTGCACACACAGTATACTATAGCACATATATAGAGAGAGGGGTCACTTTTTATTTTTGCAGGAAATGTTCTTTAATTCCACTAAGTCTCCTTTTTAATAAAGACAATTAGATTTAGTTCCATGAGCGGCGGGGCTGTGATGTCATACCTGCAGGACTTGTGTACGGACTGATGGAGGGAGCACAGCTGCACGGGGTGGAAGCTGTGAGGTCGGAAAATCCTGTCTACAAAAACACAGGACTCAATCATCAGGGCCCATTACCAGGTTTACTGCAGCTGGAGCCATAAAAAGTAAAAATAAGGGGCAGGTAGAGGGGCAAGCACCTGCGGGGGAGGACAGAGGGCTATGGAGGGTGAGCCTTATGGGGTCCTCGCTGTGTGCTGCCCCCCCAGTTATAGACTTCACCCTCAGTTATTAGGAGCCTCCAGGAATAAGAACCTTTATCATATACATCAGATACATAATATACATTGTGTACATAATGTGTTACAAACCTAATACAATATACATCATATACATAATATAATATACATCACATACATCATAGACATAATATAATATACATAATATAGTATACATCGCATACATAATATATACATCACATACATCATATACATTATAATATAATTCACATACATCATATACATTATAATATACATCATATACATTATAATATACATCACATACATAATATAATATACATCATATACATAATATAATATACATTATATACATCACATACATAATATACATAATATAATATACATCACATACATCATAGACATAATATAATATACATAATATAGTATACATCGCATACATAATATATACATCACATACATCATATACATTATAATATAATTCACATACATCATATACATTATAATATACATCACATACATCATATACATTATAATATACATCACATACATAATATAATATACATCATATACATAATATAATATACATCATATACATCACATAAATAATATACATAATATAATATACATCATATACATCACATACATAATATAATATACATCACATACATCATATACATAATATAATATACATCATATACAGTACATCACATACATAATAAAATATACATCATAGACATAATATAATATACAGTACATCATATACATAATTTTACAACATTTACATAATATATACATTGCATACATCATATACATTATCATATACATCACATACATCATATACATCACATACATAATATAATATACATCACATACATAACATAACATACAATATATAGGCCTCTTACACAACGTCCCTCACTTACATAATCGTCTGTTGCTTGCTCCAATCCTTCTGTCTCTCTGTGTCATCCCAGACATACTGGATGATGTTGAGGTCAGGGTTATATCTTTCGGGTCATATCTTCACTTCCAGGACTCCTTGTTCTTACTGACATTGGCTGGGAGTTTGGGGTCATTTTTGGGGTTAACAAGAAGTGTGACTCTTGTGCTCTCTGTCCCACCTAGTGGCCACAAGGGGTTCTGCAGTTTGTACGTTATTTTATTTTTATTGGATTCACAGATCATTGATTTATTTCTATGTATCGTAGAATTTTCTGGAACATTGTCCCACCTAGCCTGCGGTCAGGACGCACCTCCAGGGGGCTCCACTACCTGCTGCAAATACATGAAGTGTCCGGTCTGTTCTGAGAACAGCAAATGTGAGAGATTACTGTGAAGGTCACTGGATTTCATTTCCATCTTCTGTCTGTCTAAAGAGCAGGCGACACCGGAGCCTGGTGCCCGGGTAATCCCTTTAAGAATATGTGAACTCCTTCTGGGCGTCTTTACATTTCTCAGTGTACAAATGTATTTGTCAGCAGCCCCAGGAGAAGCCACCGCTGTACCCCAGACCCACCGAGTGAGCGGCTGCTCCGACATCTCTCACTGTGGAGACGGTCAGTAGAATGATAAAGTCACAGAATCTGAGGCCTTGGCCTCTAAGTACAGGAGACGGGAGGCTGCCAGTGTCTTATCCAGCACATCGAGGGTTACTGCACCTCCAAACTGACCAAGTGATAAAGGGAACGCACCGAGAGCCAAAATCTGTAATTACTCACTGAGGTGCAGGATCTCTGTAGTACAAAGCAGCCTCCTTAGTTACCCATACACATACTCTTATTTCCACTAGGGGGCATCAAACAGATTATACAGTCACCACTAGGAGGAGCTCACTACATACAGATTTTACAGTCACCACTAGGGGGAGCACACTACATACAGATTATACAGTCACCACTAGGAAGAGCTCACTACATACAGATTATACAGTCACCACTAGAGGGAGCTCACTACATACAGATTATACAGCCACCACTAGGAGGAGCTCACTACATACAGATTATACAGTCACCACTAGGAGGAGCTCACTACATACAGATTATACAGCTACCACTAGGAGGAGCTCACTACATACAGATTATACAGCTACCACCAGGAGGAGCTCACTACATACAGATTATACAGTCACCACTAGGAGGAGCTCACTACATACAGATTATACAGTCACCATTATGGGGAGCTCACTACATACAGATTATACAGCCACCACTAGAAGGAGCTCACAACATACAGATTATACAGTCACCACTAGGAGGAGCTCACTACATACAGATTATACAGTCACCACTAGAGGGAGCTCACTACATACAGATTATACAGTCACCACTAGGAGGAGCTCACTACATACAGATTATACAGTCACCACTAGGAGGAGCTCACTACATACAGATTATACAGTCACCACTAGGGGGAGCTCACTACATACAGATTATACAGTCCCCACTAGAGGGAGCTCACTACATGCAGATTATACAGCCACCACTAGGAGGAGCTCACTACATACAGATTATACAGTCACCACTAGGAGGAGCTCACTACATACAGATTATACAGTCACCATTATGGGGAGCTCACTACATACAGATTATACAGCCACCACTAGAGGGAGCTCACTACATACAGATTATACAGCCACCACTAGAGGGAGCTCACTACATACAGATTATACAGTAACCACTAGGAGGAGCTCACTACATACAGATTATACAGTCACCACTAGGGGGAGCTCACTACATACAGATTATACAGTCACCACTAGGGGGAGCTCACTACATACAGATTATACAGTCACCACTAGGAGGAGCTCACTATATACAGATTATACAGTCACCACTAGGAGGGAGCTCACTACATACAGATTATACAGTCACCACTAGGGGGAGCTCACTACATACAGATTATACAGTCACCACTAGAGGGAGCTCACTACATACAGATTATACAGTCACCATTAGGAGGAGCTCACTACATACAGATTATACAGTCACCACTAGGGGGAGCTCACTACATACAGATTATACAGTCACCACTAGAAGGAGCGCACTACATACAGATTATACAGTCACCACTAGAGGGAGCTCACTACATACAGATTATACAGTCACCACTAGGGGGAGCTCACTACATACAGATTATACAGCTACCACTAGGAGGAGCTCACTACATACAGATTATACAGTCACCACTAGGAGGAGCTCACTACATACAGATTATACAGTCACCACTAGGAGGAGCTCACTACATACAAATTATACAGTCACCACTAGGGGAAGCTCACTACATACAGATTATACAGTCACCACTAGAGGGAGCTCACTACATACAGATTATGCAGTCACCACTAGAGGGAGCTCACTACATACAGATTATACAGTAACCACTAGTGGGAGCTCACTACATACAGATTATACAGTCACCACTAGGAGGAGCTCACTACATACAGATTATACAGTCACCACTAGGGTGAGCTCACTACATACAGATTATACAGTCACCACTAGAGGGAGCTCACTACATACAGATTATGCAGTCACCACTAGAGGGAGCTCACTACATACAGATAGTGGTGATTACGGTAGTGGTAATGGTCTCAGTGGTAGTGGTGGTTACAACAATGGTGATGGTTTTAGTGGTGGTGGTAGTGATGATGGTCGTGGTGAAGGCAGCATTGGCAGAGGTAGTGATGGTGCTAATGGTGGTGGTGACTGAGGTGGTAATGGTTTTGGATGCAGTTATAATGACAGTTGTGGTAGTGGGGCTGTGGTGCTGACAGATGTGGCAGTATAATAACTATACTGGTGTAAAAGCGGTAAAGGATCAGAGGCCGTAATAGTGTCAGGTTTAGCACATTACAAGAAATAGTGGTCACCATTGTGCACAGGATAAGTCGACCCCTGCTTCCCCCAATGTCTCCGCTGCACATTACAGGAGTTAGGGTCACCATTGGAGGCTAACACAGTGATCCCCCACTGCCCTTGCTGCCCCCACTGCCCCTGCCGATTCAACTGCCCCCACTGCCCCTGCCAACCCCACTGCCCCCACTGCCCCTGCCGACCCAACTGCCCCCACTGCCCCTGCCGACCCAACTGCCCTTGCTGCCCCCACTGCCCCTGCCGACCCTACTGCCCCTGCCGCCCATGCTGCCCCCACTGCTCCTGCCGCCCCTGCCGACCCCACTGCCCCTGCCGACCCCACTGCCCCTGCTGCCCCGACACACTCATTATATTTGTAGGGCCTTGTTTGGAGATCATTAATGTTGTTCTAAATGTTTCCATCAAAAATGTAAAAAACAAAATTTACGTTGGTTGACATAAGACAAGGAATGTTTGTGAAAGGGGAACAGGGGGTTTGGGGGCATAAATCTGATGAAGGTGTCACCTCGGGGTCTGGGGCTTTGGAGAATGTTCACATTCACGTGTACAGTTATGAAAAATGAATGTGTTGAGATGGAGCGGAGAGGAAATGAATCAATTACCTATCGACCATGAGGTCATTTCCCAGCCGGCCCCAGACACCCGCTTACAGGACGGAGCTGGCAGCAGAGCCCTGCCGAAATAAATCAGAGGCCGCAGCTCCTCCTGGGGAACACTTATCAATGTGCACACACTGGACCATGTGAGGAGAGCGGAGGAGCTGCTGCAATGTGTCAGCGCCAGATATGTCCCTGTCACATTTGAAAGCATGAGACATCACATCTGTAGGGGATCCCCTGTAGGATGAATGGGGCACTGGGAGGTAATAGGGTCAAAGTGGCCCACCGGGGTCCACTATACTGTATATGGCAATGGGGCCTAGTCGCTGGAGTTTAATGGGAGTCTGAGCCCTGAGAGCTGTTGTCAGCGCCTGTACACGATGGAGAGAACAGCCGTACCAAGGGCCTGTAGGGATAATGTCTTACAACAATTAGCAAATCATCCCCTAATTATCATCTGCTTGTCTCGTGGGTGCAGCTCTTGGGGTACGGACGGAGGTGGCAATCAGGTCCGGGCCCTGGGATCTGAGGGCCACATGTGAGGACAATACATGGTGCATGGTCTGGGGCCATTCCTTGTCAGATCTATCACTTGAAGGTTCTAGATCTGATTCTGGAGTTATAAATCTTACCCCAAGTGATGCACCAACTAGCGGCACTTACCTAGTGTTAGCTCCACTTATCTGGGTCTGGGGTCAGGTAAAGCAAGAACAGTAAAGACAAGATTTATTATCTAATAGTGGGAAAACCAGATCAGAGCCCTAAAAGACTAAGACTAGACCCCGAAACTCAAACCAACCCAAGACCAGACCTCTAAAGTAATTCACACCCCTAAAATGAATCAGACCCCAAAACCCTAAAAGAATTCAGAGCCCAGAACACACCCCTAAAATGAATAACAACTAAGATAAGACCCCTAAATCTAACTGGACCAAAGACCCACCCTAAAAATCGGTAAGACCCCAAATTAGACCTCTAAAATAAATCTGAACCCAGAATACACCACTAAAATAATTAGTCCCCAAACCAGACCACTGAATTTAACCAGACCCGTAAAAGTCCCCCACACTTGTTCCACTAGATGATGTGCAGGAGATGCCGCCATCTCCTACTAAACCTTGTATGGCACACAGTGTGCTGTGGTTCCTGGTCTGGATTCAGACCTTGGTCTTCCAGTTGATTACCTGCGGTAAAGATGATGACATTTACCGGTCCCCACCATGTTCCTGGCCTAGTAGTCTACCCCTATAGTAAATAACATCACCAGATTGGAAGCCGGACTAGATATCTGCAGACATCATGAATTTGAGGACCGTGGAAAGGCCACATGGCCATAACCCTCAAAGATCTCACAAAACGTGAATAACTGAAGCTGTGACTGTAACTGATGGGACCATGAAGAGGACCCATTAATATTCTTCTGGTAAATGCCATTGATGCCGCCTTGCCCACCCATGCCAATTACATAACAACTGCAGCCAGTGATGTCACTACTACACGTGGTCATTAGACCTGCGAGTGACCCCAGACACGTCGTGTGAGCCTATTGTGGGGCACAAGTGAAGCTGCCATTAGATGACGAACCCTGCGAGGAATTGCTGTTACGAAACCTCTGACAAGCAGAAGCAGGAAACACATCAGAGAAATGTCAAACATGTCTGAGGGTAATGACTCCCCGCGCTGATGGCCGGCTCCTTCATTAGTCACATGTCGAGTGGAGGAAGAATTACTCGTTTGAGATCTCCTCAAGAAAGTGACAAGAAAATGTTTTCCGCCCATCAAGTCATTACCATACGAGGAAGGAAAACGACGGGGAGTGAATTATTATATTACATTAAGATTACATTAGCAAATCTGTAAAAATGGTGGGAGAATTCAGGACCGGCCGTGCGGGCAACAGATGGCAGTGGGACCATTCACATATGAGCATGGCTAGTGTGGTGAGTGCACCGGACAAGACTCCTGTGGAGACTCATAATAGATGGGAGCAAGGACGGGAAACCAAGGCTAAGCTAGAAGTTACACTGGGGCATTAATGGCAGTGAACTATAGTGGTTGTGTGAAACTGCCATACCTCAGGAGTGGTAGGTAAGTGGCCATACAAGAGGGCTCACTGGCCAAAGCCCATTAAGGAAAAAGGGACAAACAGAAACAGTCATGAGCCAATAGTAGATGATATGCTTCGCTATATGGCCAAACACGTCCACAGATCATCAATGGCCCAACTATAATCCTTAACATACATGTTCATGAAGCCTGAATGACCCCACTATAATCTGTAACCTGTCCATAGATCCCTCAAAAACAGATTATAATTGCTAACATGTCCATAGATTCCTCACTGCCCCAATATAATCCCCATCATGTTCATAGATTCCTCATGACCCCACTATAATCTGTAACATGTCCATAGATCCTCACACCTTCATTATAATCCCTGGCATGTTCAGAGATCCCTCACAACCTCAATAATTCCCGGCATGTCCTTAGATCCCTTACTGTCCCATATAACCCCTTTCATGTCCATAGATCCCTCACAACTCCAATATAATCTTTAATATGCCCAGAGATCCCTCACAACTCCAATATAATCTTTAACATGCCCAGAGATCCCTCACAACCCCAATATAATCCCCAACATGACCAGAGATCCTTCACAACCCCAATATAATCCCCAACATGACCATAGATCCCTCACAACCCCAATATAATCCCCAACATGACCATAGATCCCTCACAACTCCAAAAAGAAAACCTTCCCAATTTGTCTCATGTGATAAGTGACCATTCCGGGCCCTGTCGCCCCTTAATTACAGGACTTGAAATGTTAAATGCAGAAATAATATTGTTTGGCCCATGACCTTTAATACTCAGGGGCCCAGGTCACTCTTTCACGTCGTGGTAACATACATAATGATGGCACACGGTGTTATGTTCCATCATGTGGTGGTGCTGAAGCTATTCGTAGTCCTGGGTGGCCTCCTCCATCTCCTCGGCTCACTGTCCACCACCATGGTGACAAGGAACGCCACCTGGGCGAGGTTCTTTCAAGGTTCGGGCATCCATGATGGAGTTCATATATCGCATCTCAGGGCAGATCCCTCGTACAATGACTAACAAGGTCCTCAACGGGTTGTTCCACTTGTGCAAATATCAATTATGCTTTGACGGGTCTGTGTTCCCCGCCGGAGCTGCCCGTCACCGGGACATTCCAGAATAGCAATGAATGGGTTATTACTGTGTCATTCCTCCGTTAATTTGGAGGATAAATATTATTAGTGTGGATTTCCCACCGTCCTTCCAGCGCTTCAGCTACACCTGAAAAAATATTGGACGAGCCCTATTATAATGAAAACAACAACTGTCCCTGCCCTGACCCAAGGTCTGAAGCTTCGAAGAACTTAGGAAAATTGTCTGATTCCAGGCGCAGCCGCCAAGCGCGGATCACAGGATCTGGATGAATTACAATCAAAGGGGCCGATAATAAAGTGCTAAATATAGCCAACAATAGTCCTACGTGGAGGGATTAGAGAGGGATCGCGGGTCATCGGGTCACACACGTGTCATGGAGACTGCTCTGCTGCTCAGCCTCATCGTCTCAAGACTTTTCTAGTTTGTTTTTTTTGTTATACTATAAGAAGAAAACTCAATTCATTTTAGACCCAGAAAGGGAAGGTTTGCCAAAATGTTCCTCTCAAACTTGCCAACCTTTGAGAAGGGGCATCCCAGATTGAGAAGCAAAATAGGAAATGGTGCACCCATGGTGCAAATGTATCCTATGCCCCGCCCATCTGTGTGGGACACACCTCCACTGCACAGCATATGAGCACTGCATAGGAGCCTACACCAGACCCCCATAACAAAGACAGACCCCAAAACCTCCAAACATAGACCCAAAGCTAGATTCCCCCAAACAAATACAGACCCCCAAAAACAGACCCCAAACCAGATCCCCTTAACAAATATAGACTCTCAAGTCCCAAAATACAGACCCCCAAAATACAGACCCCAAAACAAACTCCTTTAACCCCTTCAACTTCAAGCCAATTTTTTTGTTTTTGAATTATGCTTTTCCCTCCCCACATTCCAAGAGTCATCATTTTTTTCCTACTTGGTACTTTGTAATGTCACATTCAATATCCTGTGCAATCTACTGGGAAGTAGGAAAAAAATTCAGAATGAGATAGAATTGGAAAAAAAAAAGCATTTGCGCCAATTTCTTATGGGTTTAATTTTTACAGCATTCACTGTGTGATAATAATGACATGATACCTGTATTCTGCGGGTCAGTGCGATCACAGTGATAGTGTATATATATATATATATATATATATATATATATATATATATATATATATAATATATATACAGTGCCTTGTGAAAGTATTCGGCGCCCCCTTGAACTTTTCAACCTTTTGCCACATTTCAGGCTTCAAACATAAAGATATAAAATTTTAATTTTTTGGTTTTATTTTTTAACTTTTAATTTTTAAAATTTATTTTTTATTATATTATAAATATTATAAATATATTTAAATATTTAAAATATTTGTAAATATTATAAATATTTAAAAATAAAAAATATAATTAATAATTTTTAATCAACAACAAGTGGGACACAATCGTGAAGTGAAACGAAATTTATTGGATATTTTAAACTTTTGTAAAAAATAAAAAACTGAAAAGTGGGGCGTGTAATATTATTCGGCCCCCTTAAGTTAATACTTTGTAGCGCCCCCTTTTGCTGCGATTACAGCTACAAGTCGCTTGGGGTAGGTCTCTATCAGTTCTTGCCCATTCTTAAGTGGAAAACAGCTGGAGCTCAGTGAGGTTGGATGGAGAGCGTTTGTGAACAGCAGTTTTCAGCTCTTTCCACAGATTCTCGATTGGATTCAGGTCTGGACTTTGACTTGGCCATTCTAACACCTGGATACGTTTATTTGTGAACCATTCCATTGTAGATTTGGCTTTATGTTTGGGATCATTGTCTTGTTGGAAGATAAATCTCCGTCCCAGTCTCAGGTCTTTTGCAGACTCCAACAGGTTTTCTTCCAGAATGGTCCTGTATTTGGCTCCATCCATCTTCCCAGCAATTTTAACCATCTTCCCTGTCCCTGCTGAAGAAAAGCAGGCCCAAACCATGATGCTGCCCCCACCATGTGTGACAGTGGGGATGGTGTGTTCAGGGGGATGAGCTGTGTTGCTTTTACGCCAAACATATGGTTTTGCATTGTGGCCAAAAAGTTGGATTTTGGTTTCCTCTGAGCAGAGCACCTTCTTCCACATGTTTGGTGTCTCCCAGGTGGCTTTTTATGGATATCTTTGAGAAATGGCTTTCTTCTTGCCACTCTTCCATAAAGGCCAGATTTGTGCAGTGTACGACTGATTGTTGTCCTATGGACAGACTCTCCCACCTCAGCTGTAGATCTCTGCAGTTCATCCAGAGTGATCATGGGCCTCTTGGCTGCATCTCTGATCAGTCTTCTCCTTGTTTGAGATGAAAGTTTAGAGGGTTGGCCGGGTCTTGGTAGATTTGCAGTGGTCTGATACTCCTTCCATTTCAATATGATCGCTTGCACAGTGCTCCTTGGGATGTTTAAAGTTTGGGAAATCTTTTTGTATCCAAATCCGGCTTTAAACTTCTCCACAACAGTATCACGGACCTGCCTGGTGTGTTCCTTGGTCTTCATGATGCTCTCTGCGCTTTAAACAGAACCCTGAGCCTATCACAGAGCAGGTGCATTTATACGGAGACTTGTACACACAGGTGGATTATATTTATCATCATCAGACATTTAGGACAACATTGGATCATTCAGAGATCCTCACTGAACTTCTGGACTGAGTTTGCTGCACTGAAAGTAAAGGGACCGAATAATATTGCACGCCCCACTTTTCAGTTTTTTATTTTTTACAAAAGTTTAAAATAACCAATAAATTTCGTTCCACTTCACGATTGTGTCCCACTTGTTGTTGATTCTTCACCAAAAAAAATTAAAATTTTATATCCTTATGTTTGAAGCCTGAAATGTGGCAAAAGGTTGAAAAGTTCAAGGGGGCCGAATACTTTCGCAAGGCACTGTATGTACATGGTTACCTGTATTCTGTGGGTCTTAATGATCACGGCGATACCAAATTGTTTGTAATGTTTTGATACCTTTTAAAAAACTTTAAACTTTCCAAAAAAAAACTATTGTTGTGTCTCCATATTGTGACACTTGTAACTTTTTTATATTTGTGTGTATGGCGCTGGGTGCGGCGTCTTTTTATGCGGAACAATATGGTGTTTTTATTGATACCATTTGGGGAAGTTCTGATGATTTGATCTCTATTTATTCCATTTTTTATAGGAGGCAAAATGTTGAAAAAAAAAAAAAGGTTTTTTTTTTCACTTTTAAAACTTTTTTCCTTTACATTTATGTTCAGACCCTATGGAACTGATGTAATGACAAGCCTGGAAGCCTTCAATAGGCTTCCAACTGTCACGGCAACTGATCGCTGCCCACCGATGACGTTACGGATCAATTAAAGATAGCGGCACCCATGACGCCTGCACACTTTAGATGCCGCAGTCACGTTTAACTGTGGCATCTAAAGTGTTAACAGCTGTGATGGGTGTCAGCAGTTAGTGGCGGGCAATGCCTGTATTATACTGCCGGAATCCACCGTGTATGGAGAGAGCGCAGCTCCTGAGCCCCCTCCATACACCCCCTCATGTCTAATCATGTACACACAGACCCCCAAACAAATAGACCCCAAACCAGATCCCCTGAACAAATATGGACCCCCAAGTCTCAAAATACAGACCCCAGACCACACTCCATAACAAACACAGACCCCCAAACAGATACAGAAATAGAGACAAGACCCTGCACTCAGAGAACTAGTGTGTAAAAGGAGGTGATAGAGGACACGCGCAGCGGGACATATATAGTACTTTTATATATATATATATATATATATACTGTATAGTGTGTGTATATAGTACTGTACATATATATATATATATACTGAGGGGCATATATACTATATTTTATCTATATGTCTTACTGTATAGTGTGTGTATATAGTATAGTTACAGTATTATTTATGATATTATAATCCGCCCTATGGCTGAACACTCAGAGGTGCCCGCGCTAGGGACATGATCCCTACAAGATGATTCCCCTCAGACATGGGAGGGAAAAATATTGAATTTTAGATTTTTTTTTTTTTTGTTGTGAGAATTGACTAAAGTAAAACCTGAAGCTGCCCCGTCCTGAGATTACAGCAGTCACTGAAGTCAGGTTGTGGAAAAGACAGGGCGTAACAAAGAAGCCTGGCCTGATGACATCATCAGCAGCACTAAGACAATGATGGAGACGGCAGGAGGAAGCTTCACCCATCCTTGGCACACCCGAAAACTGTGATACTGCGGCCCTTCTCACACATTGCTCAAATAATGATAGTGTTCATAAGGATAATATAATCTCAGGAGCAAAAATAACCGCAACGCCTGCGAACAAAGGGCAAGCTGGCCCCGACAGCTCTCAACACCCTGCAAGTGTAAGAGCAAGTGCAAGAGCAAGTGCAAGAGTGTCAAGTCAGGAGAGTCAAAAATAGGAAAATTACAAGTTCTGTATCCCAATGGTGAATAGATACTTAGTGTATGAGTACTGTATGTGTGTGTATATATATATCTCTTATATATATATAAAAATGAGTTTCTGTTTGTCTGTTCTTTATGCAGAACCAAACAACTGGACCGATCTTCTCCAAATTTAGCACACAGGTACATCAGGTGTCCGGGAATATTATAGACCGGGTCTCAGCTCTCTAGGATGTTCCGTTCCTGAGATACCGTATTCCCAAAAAATGACCTGCATTAGCTAATACAAGTCTGCAAGTCTTTCACTCATATTCCAACTGCCATACACACCGTCACATGTCCCTTATCAGCCAATAGAAGATCGAAGGTGCTTACTCTCCACATGCACACAGCTTTACTCCAGGTTTCCAAAACAACCCAGCCATTTCTCTTCACTGCTGTAGGTCAGCTTTAAAAGTGCAGGGCACTGTGGATGACACTGTTACACAAGGTCACATAGACACAGTTTTACTCCAGGTTTCCATAACAACCGATCGCAGGTTTTTCACTGATATCCAAACTGAGATACACATGATCACATGACGCTTATGGACCAATGGAAAATCGCAGGTACTTCAGTCTTCACATACACACAACTTTACTCCAGGTTTCCATAACAACACAGCCATAAATAGACTATACCTATACTGGACTGCCATACTGGATGTCAGCATTCTTATAAATTGAAACGTATTTTAAACTACACACAAACGACATACAAAATAGACCAGTGCCGATTCTTATGGGGCCACTACACAAACAAAAAATGAAATATACCCGTGCGAAGCCGGGTCCTTCTGCTAGTATATACATAAAATATAGTGTACGAGTACTGTATGGTAACAGCGGAACACCTTGGCTTGTAGTGTCATAGCTCTATATACTGAGTGTGTGTGTATAATATATATTATATGGATATTTCTGCATTTCTTGTGCTCACGTTACATTGCTTTTTACCATTTTATAAGATACTACTTTTATATATTATTTATATCATTTTATTATAATTTTATATACATTTTAGGTTTTATATTCTTATTTGAGTTATTTTTAGCATTTCATACATTTTTATATATTATATTTATATCATTTTACTCTACTACAGAGAGATTAGATTTTTTACACTTCTTTTAGATGTTATTTTTTCAACATTTTATGCATTTTTATATATTATTTATATCATTTTACTAGACATTTTCTACATAGCTTAGGGTCAGTATATTTATTTGACATATTTTTATTATGTTATATATTCTTTATGTATTATTTATATCATTTTACTATACATTTTATAGATTAGATTTTACAGACTTATTGTGGACATTTTTATATTTTCTACTTTAGATTTTCAACATTTTAAATATTTTTATGTTATATATTTTTTATTATAGTATTATTTATAATATTTTCCTATACATTTCCTATACTTATTTGAGATTTTATCATTGTGTACATTTTCATATATTATTTCTATAAATTTATTGTACATTTTATAGTTTAGATTTTCGATACTTTTTTAGATATTTTTTATCATGTTCTATATTTTTATATATTATTTATGACCTTTTATTATACATTTTATAGATATTTTAGATTGTATATTCTTATTTGAGATATTTTATCATTTTGTACATTTTTGATGTTATTGATATCATTTTATTAGACATTTTACAGATATTTTGTATTGTATTTTATATGATTTATTACACATTTTACACGTGTGATCTTGTATAGACTTCTTGTAGATTTTGATACATTTTATAGATTTGTTACTATCCTTATTATTTGGTATTTTCTGTTTTCGCCCCTTGCTGCTCTCAGCCTCTATGGCCACGCTGGTAACCTATGACTGATATTCTCCAGAAGCCGCCGCAGATGTCACCGCACATTACTGAGGGGCTCTCTGGAGATTTCTGGATTCTGATGCTTTTTCTGGGAACCTCAAAAATCAGAGGACGAAACAGACGTCAGCGCATTAAGTGAATTACAGCAAGTAAACAGTAAATATAACGTCAGCTACAACCAGATCACTGACTGTAGATGGATATGGGCTGCTATACATAAGTTACTGCGAAATAGTATTTGCCCCCTTCCAGATGTCTGGGCCATAGACATGTAATATTAGCTAAAGAGAAGGGAAATAAGGATGTTACACATGAAACTTTGTCTGACTGACCGTCATTGATAGCAAGAACTGAACACTAAATATTCAGCATCCACAAGGCTCACTCTCCATGGCATCTTTCCATCATGTCGCCTGCATAAACAGAAGGTACCCGATGGGACACAGTCCCATGTAAATTGGTGAATGGTGGGACAGAACCATCTTTGTACCGGAGCTCTGATTTTAGTGATGCTAACTCATGGATAGGAAGAATCAGCCTTTGCAAGAGCCCCCTAGGTCCCCAAGTGGTGGAAGCCCTGGGCACATGCCCTTTGTGTCCTATCTCTAATCTGGCATTAATATTTTGGTGAAACAGTGAGGCAACCACTAAAAATACAAAAAAAAACTACTGCTATAAATCTGTCTGGAAAAGAGGACAGCTAGAACATAGGTGGATTAGAGCAGAGGACAGCTAGAGCAGAGGACAACTGGTGCAGAGGGGAACTAAAGCAGAGGACAGCTAGAGCAGAGGACAGCTAGAACATAGGTGAATTAGAGCAGAGGACAACTGGTGCAGAGGGGAACTAGAGCAGAGGACAGCTAGAACAGAGGACAACTGGTGCAGAGGGGAACTAAAGCAGAGGACAGCTAGAGCAGAGGACAGCTAGAACATAGGTGAATTAGAGCAGAGGACAACTGGTGCAGAGGGGAACTAGAGCAGAGGACAGCTAGAGCAGAGGACAACTGGTGCAGAGGGGAACTAGAGCAGAGAACAGCTAGAACATAGGGGATTAGAGCAGAGGACAGCTAGAACAGAGGACAACTGGTGCAGAGGGGAACTAAAGCAGAGGACAGCTAGAGCAGAGGACAGCTAGAACATAGGTGGATTAGAGCAGAGGACAGCTAGAGCAGAGGGGAACTAGAGCAGAGAACAGCTAGAACATAGGGGAACTAGAGCAGAGGACAACTAGTGCAGAGGACAAGTAGAGCATAGTACAGCTAGAGCAGAGGACAGCTAGAGCAGAGGACAGCTAGAACATAGAGGAATTAGAGCAGAGGACAACTAGTGCAGAGGACAGGTAGAGCATAGTACAGCTAGAGCAGAGGACAGCTAGAACATAGAGGAATTAGAGCAGAGTACAACTAGTGCAGAGGACAGCTAGAGCATAGGGGAATTAGAGCAGAGGACAGCTAAAGCACAGGACAACTAGACCAGAGGACAACCATACCTGGCTTCTGTGCCTTACATGGTGGATACTGTGCACAGAATTATATTTCTCTAAGCTTCATTGTAGAGTCAAAAATATTCTGCTTAATACAAGAAAACAAAAAAACCAATATCCATGGTCATTGAGATGGTATCAAATATTGTGATAACGCAGAAGTGTTGGGACATTCATCTGATCAGGAGCAAATCTCAACCACAGGAGAATTGACCAGGTGAGATGATGATAGAGACATCTGTACATCTGTATACTGTGATCAGTGCAAAATCCTTCATATGTCTTCTGGTCAAGGAAGATTCTGAAGCATAGTGTTAGGAATCTAAATATACCAGCAGTCGTCGTTCTCTTTGCGTATCGCTGGCTATCGATTTAAGGTTGCCTTGCCTATCAATCATATGTTGGCTGGGTCTGTTCAGCCATTCAGAGGTTTGGGATAGAAGAGTCAACAGGGCTGTACTACAGTGCCCATTCATGGGCTGAGGTGGGGCATTTAACCTGACACTTCCCTTACTCAGGTGCCTGTGAGTGCATTAGTTTTCCAGGCTCTGTGTTTTCAGAGCTTACTCTCAGTACTCTGTTTTCTGCTGATTCCTTTGCTTACTGACCTTAGCTCTCCTGGTTAACCATTCTCTTGCTGATTTGGCTGTATCTGTGACCTCCTGGACCCAGCATTGGCTTAGACTCTGGCATTGCACTGATTTCATTTTGACTATTCCCATGCACTTGTGGTTTGACCACTGTCTCTGACTTACTCTTATTCTCCTACTTTCTGGAGCCCCGAGCAGCCCAGTCCATCCTGCCTCGAATACCTCAGGGTGACCTGAAACCTGAGCAGTGAAGGATCATGGGTAACCCGTCTGGTTAGTTTTCTGCTGCGCATTAGGAAATTGCTTAAATAGAAATTCCATAAGACCTACAGAAACATAAGGTCACCATATGGCACCATCTATCCCTGAGGGGCAGTAATGTCCTCCATGCTGTATGATACAGATTTTCATCATGTACTCACCACCAGCTCTATGAGATACTCAAGAGGTCTCCAAAACTGAGCAAAATTAGGATTAAAAAAGTTCTCCAAATTTACCCCAGTGCACGATACGTCAGAAAACCATAAACCTAAATCTATGTAAAAGCTAATAATGTCCTCTTGGGATCCCAATGAATAATAAAATGGATAATCGGGATCCCCTGTTAGGGTCACCACTGCGTGGGATTTAGTGAGTAAACATGGCGGACAATCATCTCTGGGGATGACAGGAGGAGGCTCGCTCCTGGTACCAGGTTTGCCCAGTGGATTAGCCTCTTGCTCCCTAACCCTCTGCATACAGATAGCCCCGCCGCCTCACATTCCCATTGATGCTCACACAATATCGGGGGATTTGTTCAGCTCAACAAACTCATTAAGAAAGTGAGATCTTGACCCCGGCACAGCAGCGGCGGAGCAGGAATCGCCATCCAGCGACATTCCTCACCAGCCGCAGTCTGTTCCCATGGACGTCACCCTACGATGGTCACAACGAAGGAAAATACCTCCAAAATAGTGAAAAAAGCTCAAATTATTATGCTTTGTAAATGACTAAAAATGGTTCTAATCTTGTTTCCAAAGATTCTCTCCTGTAGTTTGGGATTTATCGGCCCGGTATCTTGGCCCTGCTATATTGACACGTATAACTGTAGCCGAGCTTGTCTTGTCTTTGGCACGGCTCATAGTGATATCACAGTGGGTTATCTGTAGGTTTTGATTTAAGTCCGCTCTATAGTAGTAAATTACGACTTCGGCTCTGCTACATCTGCTTCATACTAGTGATTTATGTGCGATTATATCAGACGTAGCAGGTCATGTGTAATTAATTCGCCCTCCCCTCCCCCCACTTTATGTAACGCAGCCAGAAGTCATATTGTGATATCTCTAATAGACTTGCAGTCACTAGCCCTGGATCTTTGGTCCCAAGCCCTGGATCTCCAGGTGACCATCACATTCATCTATAGCAATGTCCTCAGAAAGTGGATATAGTTCACCACTGCTGGATACTTGCCCTGTTAGTCACTATAGTAGCCACATTGTACATGTACAGAGTAATATAGTCTTTCTGCTGCCTATGTGGTAACAGGTATGGCACAAAGTGGGCACTATTACACTATTATTGTGGTGGAGACGTGACAGGGGACACTGCTACGGTGCATTAAACAACATTAGATGACATAGGGGTATGATAGGGTACTTATTAGGGCCAAAAAGGAGGTGCTAGTACTGAAAGAGGGACAAAATGGGGGAATTACTGTATTACTGTGTGGGGGCACTAACAATTTGCACTAGTGCTGTGCGGACACAAAGGAGCACTATTATTTTGTAGGGAAAGCTGTCTACTAGAAGGTTGGAGCAACCAGTCAATAAGAAGTGTAGTAAAAACTGCAATAGCCTGCAAGGAGTTAACCTGCTCAGTGTCTGCTCCTGTGACCCCTGAAAACCTGAGCCTGTATCCTGTGACCCCTGAAACCTGAGCCTGTATCCTGTGACCCCTGAAAACCTGAGCCTGTATCCTGTGACCCCTGAAAACCTGAGCCTGTATCCTGTGACCCCTGAAACCTGAGCCTGTATCCTGTGACCCCTGAAAACCTGAGCCTGTATCCTGTGACCCCTGAAACCTGAGCCTGTATCCTGTGACTCCTGAAAACCTGAGCCTGTATCATGTGACCTCTGAGCCTGTATCCTGTGACCCCTGAAAACCTGAGCCTGTATCATGTGACCTCTGAGCCTGTATCCTGTGACCCCTGAAACATGAGTCTATATCCTGTGACCTCTGAAAACCTGAGCCTGTATCCTGTGACCTCTGAAACCTGAGCCTGTATCCTGTGACCCCTGAAAACCTGAGCCTGTATCATGTGACCTCTGAGCCTGTATCCTGTGACCCCTGAAACATGAGTCTATATCCTGTGACCTCTGAAAACCTGAGCCTGTATCCTGTGACCCCTGAACCATGAGCCTGTATAATGTGACCCCTGAAACATGAGCCTGTATCCTGTGACCTCTGAAAACCTGAGCCTGTATCCTGTGACCCCTGAACCATGAGCCTGTATAATGTGACCCCTGAAACCTGAGCCTGTATCCGGTGACCCCTGAGCCTGTATCCTGTGACCCCTGAAACATGAGTCTATATCCTGTGACCTCTGAAAACCTGAGCCTGTATCCTGTGACCCCTGAACCATGAGCCTGTATAATGTGACCCCTGAAACATGAGCCTGTATCCTGCGACCCCTGAAACCTGAGCCTGTATCCGGTGACCCCTGAGCCTGTATCCTGTGACCCCTGAAACCTGAGCCTGTATCCTGTGACCCCTGAAACCTGAGCCTGTATCCTGTGACCCCTGAAAACCCGAGCCTGTATCCTGTGACCTCTGAAAACCTGAGCCTGTATCCTGTGACCCCTGAAACATGAGCCTGTATCCTGTGACCCCTGAAACATGAGCCTGTATCCTGTGACCCCTGAAACATGAGCCTGTATCCTGTGATCCTGTGTGTCTAACCTGCAGTCACTGGCTGTCCATTGTAGCTGCCGTCATCCTCATCCACCTCCCCTGAGTCAGGAGGAGAGCTCTATGGAGATGTCTGTGGTCACCCAATGATAAGACACCAATAAAGCCCCTTTAACCTCCATGACATGAAAGCTCCCCAGTGATGACCCCGCTCGGCGGTGGCGGTGGATTGATCTTCTGACCTCCGGGCTGAATCATCATAATAATACATAATAGACTCTCATTTGGCTCCATTGAATGGAGTTTATTATTGCACAAATTGTTTGATGTGATTGTGCGGAGTCTATTAATAAGAGAGGAGTCACAAGGGTTAAAAGTGACGACTTCAGACGGATCATGAGCAACAATGCGCGTGTAATCACTAGTGAGGTCACTGTGGAGATTTGGACACGGCTGAGCCACATCCTGCACAATAACAATGTGTCGTTACAATGTTACAGCCATCTTTACTGTATTATATATATTACTTTTACTACAATTACTAGAATGGGTAACCAGCCCCTCCCACTTAGTAAGGCTCCTCCCTCATGGTGAGACTCCTCCCCTCCAATCTTCTGTCCTTAGAGTAATATGTACTGACTCCCTGCTGTAGTGTAAAGCATAGGGGAGAGATAGGCGAGCAGCCGGAGCTTTGGATGAGACTGGACTTGGATTTCTGGACAGCGCACTGTCCGATAGATAGCATGGCTGATCAGAGTTGTATTAGTGGAGCAAAGCTGCAGTATAAAGCATAGGGGAGACATAGACCTGGCCATAGATGCATGAGGCAGAGCTGTAATGTAAAGCATGGGAGCCAAAGTCCTGGATTGTGGTAGAGCAGGATCAGACCCCATAAACTGCTGCCCATTGTAATAAAAGCAGAGAATTGGATACTGAGCGATTCTTACCATCAAATATTACAGAGTGGCTAGGAGGCTTTGAACATCAGTGTGAACATGGCCGAGCTTTGTGTCAATCTCCAATAGGCAATGCCTGACTACAGGTGGGAGTGCAGGGGCATGGTGATCCCTGTGCATGTCATAGTGTCTACACGTCCTATACAGCATGGTGCTATCCAGGATACAGCCAGGTATACAGCGTCCTCCTATGATGATGACCCTCTGCACTGATACAAGGGAACGGAGCGAGGTGCTTGGCTTCCCTCTATTATTTTAGGATGAGTCTCTGGATCTCGGAGGGCAGGAAGCGTGAACTGCCAGTGAACCAGATTCCTCCAGCTGATCTGCGTCTCCCTCTATCTGAACTCTCTGATTCGGTGGCATTAAAGGGATTTCCAGTAAATGATAGAATATTAGACAATTTCCCGACATTCCCCCCGGAGAGTGGCTGGGGAAGTGGCTGGGGGGGGTCACATCTCTGCTGGCGCTCCCATCCTAATAATGTCACTAATAATATAAAACCCAGACTAATGCCAGTCACGTTACTGGCACACGGCGTGATCCCCCGCTGATCGGAAGCTGGGGCACATTGCGTGCGTTATCAGGTCACATTCCCCCATGCTCGCACATTGTTCACACATTAAACTGCTTCATATCTTCCTGTCCGGCTCAGGTTTCGGTTCAAGGGGTCACAACGTGATATTGAAGGCTGAGAGACGGAGCTTTACAGGAGCAAGATGTACAGAAATAGTCTTAAACGGGACGCTCCATCTGGAGTCAGATGCAACACATATGGACTGGGGGGCAGAGACTATAAGAAGGGGGCACGATGATGATGTCATAGGCTAATAATATTACACTGCCTAACATCGGTGACTCAACTCCACCAGCAAATCCATACTCAACATCAATCCTACAAAAGGAGACCCCAAAAGGCTGTGAATACTGACCTAGAGCTACAGAGATGCCGCTATATTATGGGGCACTCACACGGCAGGCATGTAAGTGGGCATGTGTGGAAGGGGCATTTATAGGGGCATTGAGACATCTATTAGATTGCCATAAAATATCACCATCAGTATTACACTACCGTATCAGCCATAATCGCATCAAAACCCCTCAAGACAGCCACAATGTCCTCTATGGCAGCCACAATACCCTCAAGACAGCCACAGTGTCCTCTTTGACAGCCACAATGTCCTCTATGACAGCCACAATGTCCTCTATGGTAGCCAGAATGCCCTCAAGACAGCCACAATGCCCTCTATAAGAGCCACGATGTCCTCAAGACAGCCACAATGCCCTCTATCACAGCCACGATGTCCTCTATGACAGCCACAATGCCCTCTATCACAGCCACGATGTCCTCTATGACAGACACAATGTCCTCTATGACAGCTATGATGTCCTCTATGACAGCTATGATGTCCTCTATGACAGCCACGATGACCTCAAGACAGCCACAATGCCCTCTATGACAGCCACGATGTCCTCTATGACAGCCACAATGGCCTCTATGACAGCCACAATGTCCTCTATGACAGCCACAATGCCCTCCATTCCCACTATACTAGCTACAACGTCCTGTGACAGTTACATTGCTTTCCTTGCCAGCTACAATGTTCCCTATGACAGCCAAGATGCCACCATGCTAGGCCAGCTACTGTGCCCCATCAAACCCACTTTACCTATATGACAGTCGCAGTGCCCCCTCTCTTCCATAAATATAGCCTACATGTATCAACCACAGGCATCCATTTCTCCACCATGTGTTGCTCATGTTCATACATCATCGAGGCATACAATAAAAAGTGGTGAATGTGATCAGGACACTAGAGATGGGGGAAGCTCTGAAGATTTGTTTGGGACAAGCTGAGTATCATGACGTCAACGCGCCCCATATGACCACTGAGGCCCAATCATGACATTACCCAGGAGGCCGTAAGAGGCCAGAAGAGGACCCAGGGTGAGTGCCGGACACCACAAGGAGGCCAAGAAGAGCTGAGGGTAGGTAAGTATAAACATTTGTTATTTTTCTACACCTCCCTTGGACCTCCACCTATTATGTTCTGGGGTCACATGTCCAAGGTTAGTGACAAGATACAGAATGAGACTGGACGTTAGCAAGATATTAGACCTTCATGCCCTCTATGGGTATGGAGTGTTAAAGGGATATTCAAGGATTTTAATATTGATGTTCTAGTGTATCCTTAGGACTAATGAATGTGATGTCATATCCTGTGAAGAGGAGCACTCCTCTAACAGCTGATCAGCAGGGGAGCCATGTGACCCCCATAATTTGATATTGATGACTTATCCTAAGGATAGCTCATCAATATTACCTTATCCCTCTTCTGTTACTTGGGACTCCTTGTCCATTTGGCATCCATCTTCTGTTCCTTCTTCCTCCAGGTCTATGTTGCAACTCACTTCTTTTCCTGGGTTCCCCTAGATCTTGTGTCTTTCCCTTTTCTGTCTCTGAAAATCCCTGGTCATATGGCATCCTTCTTCTCCTCCACGTGGAATTCCCTTCTGTTCCTAGGGTCTTCTGGGCCATGTGGTATCTGTCTTGTTTTTCTAGAATTTCCTGATCTTTGTGTCAACCCTATTTCCATTCCTGGGATCTCCTAGTTCGTGGCATCTCTTTTCTGGTCCCTCTTCTGTTTATAGGGTCTTCTGGTCCACGTGGCATCCCTCTTCTGTTTCTAAACTTTCCTTGTCCATGTGGCAACCCCACAACACCTAGGATCGCCTAGTCCATGGCATTCATCTTCTGGTCCATGTCTCCTGGTCCCTCTTCTGTTCCTGGGATCTCTTGGTCCATATGGCTTCCCTGTTCTGTTTATAGGGTTTTCTGGTCCATGTGGCAACCCTCTTCTGTTTATAGGGTCTCCTGGTCCATGTGGCATCCCTCTTCTGGTCTCTCTCCTGTTTATAGGGTCACCTGGTCCATGTGGCATCCCTCTGCTGTTTATAGGGTCACCTGGTCCATGTGGCATTCCTCTGCTGTTTATAGGGTCACCTGGTCCACGTGGCATCCCTCTTCTGTTCCTGGGATCTCTTGGTCCATATGGCCTTCCCTGTTCTGTTTATAGGGTTTTCTGGTCCATGTGGCAACATTCTTCTGTTTATAGGGTCTCCTGGTCCATGTGGCATCCCTCTTCTGATCCAAGGTCTACTGGTCCATGTCTCCTGGTTACTCTTTTGTTCCTGAGGTCTCTTAGTTCATCACATCCCTCTTCTGGTCTCTCTTCTGTTTATAGGGCCTCCTGGTCCATGTGGCATCCCTCTGCTGTTTATAGGGTCACCTGGTCCATGTGGCTTCCCTCTTCTATTTATAGGGTCACCTGATCCATGTGGCATCTCTCTGCTGTTTATAGGGTCACCTGGTCCATGTGGCTTCCCTCTTCTGTTTATAGGGCTTCCTTGTCCATGTGGCATCTCTCTGCTGTTTATAGGGTCACCTGGTCCATGTGGCATCTCTCTGCTGTTTATAGGGTCTCCTGGTCCATGTGGCTTTCCTCTTCTGTTTATAGGGATTCCTTGTCCATGTGGCATCTCTCTGCTGTTTATAGGGTTACCTGGTCCATGTGGCATCCCTCTGCTGTTTATAGGGTCACCTGGTCCATGTGGCTTTCCTCTTCTGTTTATAGGGCTTCCTTGTCCATGTGGCATCCCTCTGCTGTTTACAGTATATGGTCCCCTGGTCCATGTGGCATCCCTCTGCTGTTTATAGTGTCACCTGGTCCATGTGGCTTTCCTATTCTGTTTATAGGGTCTCCTGGTCCATGTGGCTTTCCTATTCTGTTTATAGGGTCTCCTGGTCCATGTGGCTTTCCTATTCTGTTTATAGGGTCTCCTGGTCCATGTGGCTTTCCTATTCTGTTTATAGGGTCTCCTGGTCCATGTGGCTTTCCTATTCTGTTTATAGGGTCTCCTGGTCCATGTGGCTTTCCTATTCTGTTTATAGGGCTTCCTTGTCCATGTGGCTTTCTTTTTGCATTCTGGTGATCTTCAGAAATTGAAATCCTCTATCCTTCCCCAGGGCTTTCTGCGTGTTGACCTAGAGACACCTTGCTCTTTGCTTCTGACCTTCCCGACCCTGCTAATCTCCTGTGATGTCCTTGATGTATTGTGTCTCTGACCTTTGTCCTGGTCTTCTGGTTCTATTTGGTGTGACTTTATATTATGTCTCTCTCGTGTTGCCGACCAGACCTGATGATCCATGGCTTTACTCCAGTGCAGTAGACATCCTCCTGTGTTATCTATCCACCTCCCCATTCATTCTCCACATTACCTGGTGAGACAAGGGTCAGGGATTCCACATTCTCTACAAGGATGTAGGTCCTAGACATCTGTGACAAATCCATTGGATACGCCATAAATTTTCACGGGGGAGATAATGTGAGGTCACCTGAGCCTGAACCGTATCATGTCTACAAGTCGTCAAATGATTTTTCATTGAAAATTCTTCTTACTCTGGAGAAATATCTAGAAATTTGTGTGAAATCTGCATATTAAATGTTGGTGGCAGCCGGAGTGACATGTCCGCGCGGTGGAAATACCCGACGCTTCTCACTCATTCAATGCCAATAAAGCAACATGAAGAAACGTGAACTGTAAATACTTGATGGAGACGGTTCCCTGACGACAATCAAACACAAGTAAACAGGAGGCCGAGAGTCCGCGAGGAGAGTCAGATCCTGCAGCCCGGCCGCTCACACTTTCCAGCAGGCACTTAAAGGACAGGTTCTTTCCATAGTCTACAGGGAGAAGCCGCCGATTTACTAAACAGTGTGACATCAGCTGTTTGCTCAGGGCTTGGTGACGTCTATTTTATTACCTTCACTGCCACCGTGTTTGCTCCTGAAGACTTTCCAAGGACTCCGCAAAGTATATAGATGGAAAATAGAGAGCGCTGCAGGAGCGACGGGCAAGGCAGGGATGAAGAAAGGGATTGTTTCCTCTCTAAATTAGTCCAGAAATTCATTAGTCTTAAAAAAAAAAATCACAAATAAAAGAAGCAAAAATGGAAAAAGAACATAAAATATAAAGCGAAAAATGGTCCATTCATATTGGTGTGACTTAGGGACAACGTGTTTTGGGTTATCCTAATGGAGGGAGATGAACCTGCCTGAAACGCGTTGAGTTCAGGTGTCCAGACCTCCAGAGACTATCCCTAGTATGATAGCCATTGAAAAGACTATTGTCCAGCCCTCGACTCTCAGCCTCACAGCACTGTCGGTAATATACTAGATATGCTACTACCATATATATCTCTATGTACCCAATGGACAGATTTGTTGCTTTTACACCACATGGGACCCCGGCCTTACTGTGACTGTTTAATCCCATAGAAGTAAAACCCCCATCGGGACCCCAATAATTCCCCCGCACATTATACACAGCTGGAGGTCACTTCACTATTTTCAGACTTTGTTCTTAATAAGTTTGAGTAAATATTTAGCAACTTATTCTTCGTCCGTCTTGTCTAATATTCTAGGTCTGGAGCTTCAGAGAACATTGGGGGCTTTAGGATATTGGGGGACACCTCACCGGGCATGATGGCGTGGCCCGCATCACTGGGGATTTATTCTCACAATAGATACAAAAAAAGTGCAAAAACTGTAAAATCCAGAAGACAACAATGTTGCCGGAGGGTGGACGGACCGCAGGTGGAAGGTTAAATATAGAAGAGTCCTCGGGAATGAGGTGGCCACATATGGCATATTACAAGCCGAAAACCAGATGGTGGCCCAAATATGCTGGCCCGTGACAAGGGTCCAACGCCTACTTAATGTGTCTTATCACTGAACTGCAAGGTTCTCCAAACATCTTGTGACATCATCATCCAAAGACATCATCATTCACCTCCACTAAATCTGACATCATTCATCCAAGGACATCCAGCACCCCCACTAATAAGGACATCCAGCACCCCCACTAATAAGGACATCCAGCACCCCCACTAATAAGGACACCCAGAACCCCCACTAATAAGGACACCCAGCACCCCCACTAATAAGGACATCCAGCACCCCCCACTAATATGGACACCCAGCAACTCCACTAATATGGACACACAGCACCTCCACTAATATGGACATCCAGCACCCCCACTAATAAGGACATCCATCACCTCCACTAATAAGGACATCCATCACCTCCACTAATAAGGACACCCAGCACCCCCACTAATAAGGACATCCATCACCCCCACTAATAAGGACATCCATCACCTCCACTAATAAGGACATCCATCACCTCCACTAATAAGGACACACAGCACCCCCACTAATATGGACACCCAGCACCCCCACTAATAAGGATACCTAGCACCCCCACTAATAAGGACACCCAGCACCCCCACTAATAAGGACATCCAGCACCCCCACTAATAAGGACACCCAGCACCCCCACTAATAAGGATACCTAGCACCACCACTAATAAGGACACCCAGCACCCCCACTAATAAGGACACCCAGCACTCCACTAATAAGGATATCCAGCACCCCCACTAATAAGGATACCTAGCACCCCCACTAATAAGGACACCCAGCACCCCCACTAATAAGGACACCCAGCACCTCCACTAATATGGACACACAGCACCCCCACTAATATGGACACACAGCACCTCCACTAATAAAGACACCCAGCACCTCCACTAATAAGGGCATCCAGCCCCCCACTAATAAGGATACCTAGCACCCCCACTAATAAGGACACCCAGCACCCCCACTAATATGGACACACAGCACCCCCACTAATAAGGACACCCAGCACCCCCACTAATATGGACACACAGCACCCCCACTAATAAGGACACCTAGCACCCCCACTAATAAGGACACCCAGCACCTCCACTAATAAGGGCATCCAGCCCCCCACTAATAAGGATACCTAGCACCCCCACTAATAAGGACACCCAGCACCTCCACTAATAAGGATATCCAGCACCCCCACTAATAAGGATACCTAGCACCCCCACTAATAAGGACACCCAGCACCCCCACTAATAAGGACACCCAGCACCTCCACTAATATGGACACACAGCACCTCCACTAATATGGACACCCAGCACCTCCACTAATAAGGACACCCTACACCCCCACTAATAAGGGCATCCAGCCCCCCACTAATAAGGGCATCCAGCACCCCCACTAATAAGGACATCCAGCACCCCCACTAATAAGGACACACAGCACCCCCACTAATAAGGACACCCAGCACCCCCACTAATAAGGACACCCAGCACCCCCACTGATAAGGACACCCAGCACCTCCACTAATAAGGACATCCAACACCTCCACTAATAAGGATATCCAGCACCTCCACTAATATGGACACCCAGCACCTCCACTAATATGGACACTCAACACCCCCACTAATAAGGGCATCCAGCACCTCCACTAATAAGGACACCCAGCACCCTCCACTAATAAGGACACCCAGCACCCCCACTAATAAGGACACACAGCACCCCCACTAATATGGACACCCAGCACCCCCACTAATAAGGACACCCAGCACCCCCACTAATATGGACACCCAGCACCCCCACTAATAAGGACACCCAGCACCCCCACTAATATGGACACCCAGCACCCCCACTAATAAGGACACCCAGCACCCCCACTAATAAGGACACCCAGCACCCCCACTAATATGGGCACCCAGCCCCCCACTAATAAGGACACCTAGCACCCCCACTAATAAGGACACCCAGCACCTCCACTAATAAGGATATCCAGCACCCCCACTAATAAGGATACCTAGCACCCCCACTAATAAGGACACCCAGCACCCCCACTAATAAGGACACCCAGCACCTCCACTAATATGGACACACAGCACCTCCACTAATATGGACACCCAGCACCTCCACTAATAAGGACACCCTACACCCCCACTAATAAGGGCATCCAGCCCCCCACTAATAAGGGCATCCAGCACCCCCACTAATAAGGACATCCAGCACCCCCACTAATAAGGACACACAGCACCCCCACTAATAAGGACACCCAGCACCCCCACTAATAAGGACACCCAGCACCCCCACTAATAAGGACACCCAGCACCTCCACTAATAAGGACATCCAACACCTCCACTAATAAGGATATCCAGCACCTCCACTAATATGGACACCCAGCACCTCCACTAATATGGACACTCAACACCCCCACTAATAAGGGCATCCAGCACCTCCACTAATAAGGACACCCAGCACCTCCACTAATAAGGACATCCAGCACCCCCACTAATAAGGACACACAGCACCCCCACTAATAAGGACATCCAGTACCCCCACTAATAAGGACACCCAGCACCCCCACTAATATGGACACACAGCATCCCCACTAATGAGGACACCCAGCACCCCCACTGAATGAGACAACCATTGTCATGTGTGACATACAAACCATAGGACTTGTCTCGCTCGCTGCCTTGTTTCTACATTATATTGTTTTGTGACCTTCTATTCATGAATCAGGAGGCTCAGGATGAACAGAGCTGTAGGCCAGAGTGATGCAGGGCAGACAGGTGTGGGCGGACACCGTGACTACATGATCCATGATGAGACTTATGACTCCATCATAAACTCTCCACCCAGTGCTGGAGAATACTAGTGACCCGTGAGCGGAGGTCCAGATGTGGGGGTCATGGGGTCAATGGTGATTTTCTGGGAGTGAGCAGGTGCATGGCCAGCACATCAAAGCAGGACTATAACTCATGGCTGGTGCCAAACCTCCAGGGAGACGATGACGGGAAGATGAAGGAGTTCTCCAGAGCTGGAGGAAGCAGATAGTGCCCTCCCAGGATTCCTTCCTGAAGGTCCCATCTACAGCGCTCAGGGAGGAAGAAGTTTGGCTGACATTTATTTTTAAACCTGGTTAAACAAATTTTGAGGTCAAATTTATATTTACCAAGTTTGACAAGAAATTCCGAGAAGTCGCAGAAACATTTTATACCCCAATTCACAAAGGGAACACCCAAAACCTAAAGCGTTAGAATCACATTAGTGCACATGACGTCCTTCAAATGAAAACCCCCTAAATATATAAAGACCCCAAACCAGACCCCTTAAATATATACAGTCCCTATACCAGAAACTCTAAATATATACACATCCCAAAAGAAACCCCCTCATTATATACAGACCCCTAAGTGTACAAAGTATATAGACCACAGACCAAGCCACCTAAATATATATATATATATAGACCCCACACCAGAATCTGTAAATCTATACAGACCCCACGTCATATTCACCAACCATATAAGCTCCATTATCATCACTATTATATCTTCATCATCAGCATCCCAACCAACACCATTGTAATCTTTACCACCAACATGATCACCCTCTTCTTCACCACTAATAGAATCTCCACCATGACCATCACTGTTATCATTGAGCCAACATCACCATCACCACCATCATCACTACCATCATGAACAGCCCACCACCATCACCATCATTACCATCACCATCATCACAACCACCATCATCATTATCATCACCACCATCATTATCAAAACTGCCACCATCATCGCCACCATCACATCATCGTCACTATCACCACCACCATCACCATCATTATCATCACTGCCACCATCATCGTCACTACCACCACCATCATTATTACCACCATCACCACCACCATCATCATCATCACTAAC
Organism: Leptodactylus fallax; assembly: GCA_947044405.1. Classification (NCBI taxonomy): domain Eukaryota; kingdom Metazoa; phylum Chordata; class Amphibia; order Anura; family Leptodactylidae; genus Leptodactylus; species Leptodactylus fallax. The sequence goes on from CAMRHE010000919.1 coordinate 129,003, forward strand.
ACCACCATCACCATCATCATGAGCACCCCACCACCTCCACCAATGTCCCCATTACCACAACCACCATCAACATCACCACCACTATCACCACCATAAACACCACCATCATCACCATCATCGTTACTACCACCACCATTATCATCGTCAATATCACCACCATCATTGCCACTACGACCACCATCATTATCACCACCACCATCACCGCCATCATCTATAAAGCCCTTCAGCTTCCCTCTGTGCAGTATATGACTACGTGTGATGTCCTGAGCCATGTGACTGAGGTCAGGCTGCTTAGTATTCCCTGAGCCTGGTCTTGTTCCTTGGCTCTTAGTGGGAACGCTTCCTTCCTTCCACAGATAAAACATGTAGATGATTTTCTGCTGCGCTCAGCACAAGCCGCAGTCACCGGCGACCGGCCGGCGGAGTCATCTCATTCTGCTGTTATTCTGCAGCCCAGTCTAGTTGCAGAAATAAAACAAATTCCACATTTTTACAGCCTGTGTTCCTGCTGCACCCACATCCTCTGCGGGAACAGCTGTCCAAACGCTGAGGATCACCGACTACTGCGGCTTTACGACTCTCATTAGCAGCTTTTTAAGGGTCTGGCGGAGGAGAGATACCAGGATTGTGCCTGACATGTCCCAGCAATGCCAGGAGGAGTAACCTCAGGTCAGACCTAGAGCTGCGCAGGTCACGGAGGAGACACCTCTACAGAGGGCTGGCCTGCTGCGACCAACTGGGGCAGGTCACCCTGATCATGGAGACAATGGTAATTACAGTCATTCTGCAGATTATTGCGCCTTATTGAGGCTCCTCCCCTCACGCCGCTTCCTGATCATCGTCTTCTCACAAGTGGTTTCCTTGTACTCTTCTGCCGACATCTCTCCATGTACCAACCTGGTGCTGGGCTTGTGCTTTTAATAATAATAATAATAATAATAATAATAATAATAATAATAATAGTCCTTTAATAGTCCCACAATGGGGAAATTCAGTGTGTTACAGCAGCAAAGATAAGATAAGATAAGCAGATACAAATACAAATACAACATGTACAGGAATGTTCCAAGGTGAGAGGCATTACATTAATAGCAGACAGACAGATAGGACGTAGCAGGGGGGGGGGGGGATTATAACAGGCAGAGAGATATTTCAGTTCTCTGTATGTAATGATCTCCGCTTAGGTCGGTGTTGGTGCAACTATAGGGGACACAATGGACACAATGGGCCCAGAACCCAGGGGGGCTCAGAACGCAGGGGGGCCCAGAACGCAGGGAGGCCCAGAACGCAGGGGGGACCCAGAACCCAGGGGGGCCCAGAATGCAGGGGGGCCCAGAACCCAGGGGGCCCAGAACGCAGGGGGGCCCACAGATCACCTTCACCACACTGGGGTTGGTTATAATTCTTTGCTCTCTTTTCTGAGTTCCTTTGATGTTTGGTCTGTGCATCATAAATGTATCCCCCCCTTTCCTCTGGTGCACTGGCGTGAGACTGGGAAGAAGATTTATGATACACAGACTTTTAGAAAGGAAAAAAATGAACCTTTTAATTTCAAAGGTTTCAGTTGTTCAGTAGATATAGTCACGGAGGGGTTGTGTCGGGGAGTCTCTGGCACAGAAGTGGGCACCATTACTGTATGGGAGCACCAACAGGGGATAGGAATGATGGGAAGTGTGTGTGCACAGATGTGTTGTGGAGAAGTCATCATGGCGGTCTGGGCCAGATAGAGAAGGAAAGGGAAATGTACAGATGGGATGTGACTGATGATTGTGAGGAGAAATTGTGCAGGGGGTCGAAGCAGAACATTTTCACCAGGTCCATGATCCTTACGCCACTGGGTAGCAGGCACACAAAACAAGGGCATAGCCTATGACCAAAGTTTTCCTAGTTTTCTTCCCTTGGGCTTTGTACAGACTCGCAGACAGGTTCAGCACATTGGAAGGCTGAGGCAGGGCTGGCACTTGGCTCCTGACGTTGTTTGCCAGTGGTAGAGTCATGTTATTGAGTAGATGTGACCACTCCTTGAGTCTAGTAGATGTAGATCTTACGATGCACCGATTCATTTGACTCCCTGCTCAGCTGCTGGTTTGTACATGTGCCAATACCTGTTCTCTTAAAGGGCCAGTGCACACTACAGTCAGTGCCTTGTGATTTATTAGGATCCTTACCCCAGCACTTTGTCCTTGACCAGCAAGGTCCATCAACTCCAGAATGTGCTACTGTGTGTTTGTTCCTCCTTAATACAGCTACGACTCTTCGTGTTCTTGACCCCGTCTTCTTGCGTATCTCCTTCCCAGCCTGACCTCTGCTGGTTCTCTGCTTACATCTGAACTCTGACAGCAACAGCCTGTTCTCTGTCTGACTACGACTACTGCTTTCTGCTTTGGTACTGAAACTTGGAAACTTGAGACTATCCACGTGTTGCTACCTGTTTCTACTCTGGGGGAAGCGAGCTTGGGATTCCTTGGGGTAAAACCCACACCAATGTAGAGGGGCTAAACAGGGGCATATCTATAAGGGGCGCAGCAGTAGCAGTCACTACCAGACCCTGGATGCTGAGGGGGCCCAAAGGCCACATAAAATATACCACAATTTTAAATGGCACACTTTAGGTAGGGCACATTTACAGATTTTGTCCAGGAGCTTCTAGTTACTCCGCAGGGGTTAAATGTGAAGAACTTTTAACCCCTGAGACTCTGCTTCTTGGTTTATTAAGCCAAATCCTTTCAATATCTACTTTATTGCTGCCACAGCCGATGTCATTCTCCAATGTTCCATCTTTTAGGTCAACCATAACATTTTTATTATATGGTAGAACGTCCCTTTATATCGGTCATCAAAGCAAACAGAGATCGGAGACTCCTCATGGACGTACTCAGGTGAGGACACCGCTGGTGGGTCAACCACCACTGAAGGCGAACCCTGACCACCTCAGTTCTGACCACTCAATTATCACCAGTCGTGGAAAGGATCACGTCCTGGTAATATGTGTCGCATATAAGCGGATCTAGTGACATAGAACATATAGAATATTTCTATATAGGTAGCATTCCACCATATAGATGCGACTCCTCCGTCTGGATGCCCATCCAGCCTCTTGTCATACGGCTGCACAGTAATCGGAGTCTCGCCAGACCTCTCCTAAACCATTATCTGGAGATAAGGAGCGCTCAGATCCTGTGGCTGACGGCCGAGTGATGACATCGCTGTTGAGAATATCTGAATTGGTCTCAAGCTCGGGGTTTAGAATTGTAGATAGAGCGGCAGGAATAATAATCATGTGTGGGTGAAACCTTTATCGGAAGTCACAACCTAGATGAAGAGTCTAATAGAAAAGGTCAAGGATCTGAAAAAAGTGGCAGACTGGTCTATGGGGCGTCGTAAAGGCAGCGGATGCCAATCATAGGCAGAGCGGTGATATCAAAACTACTACTCCTATTATCCACATGTCAATAGAACTACGTACCTTCAAATCTCTAGTCTTATTGATACAAAGATCATGAACGGATTTCAGCCGTGACGTTTTCTGAAGACGAAGAGAGACGCAAAAACTGGACAACCGAAATACAACACCTTTCAAAAACCAAAAATTTAAACTAAAAAATAGTCATATAACTTTACTAATTTAACAATATGGAGTCTCAGTAGCATTGACATGACCCACTCTGTATCCAGCTACACTGAGGATCTCCTTCTCCATCTCTCCCAGCAGAAAATCACAGAAAATACCAATGGAATTAACTAGAGGTGGGCGAAGAGAGTGGCGGTGGCTCTACTGTGATAGCGGGACCACCCTGATAATAGCGGCAGTGGCTCTCCTGTGATAGCGGGACCACTACTGATAATAGCGGCAGTGGCTCTCCTCTAATAGCGGGACCACCCTTGATAATAGCAGCAGTGGCTCTCCTCTAATAGCGGGACCACCCCTGATAATAACAGCAGTGGCTCTCCTGTGACAGTGGGACCACCCCTGATAATAGCAGCAGTGGCTCTCCTGTGATAGTGGGACCACCCCTGATAATAGCGGCAGTGACTCTCCTGTGATAGCGGAACCACCCCTGATAATAGCCGCAGTGGCTCTCCTCTAATAGCGGGACCACCACTGATAATAGCGGCAGTGGCTCTCCTCTGATAGCGGGACCACCATGATAATAATGGCAGTGGCTCTCCTGTGATAGCGGGACCACCCCTGATAATAGCGGCAGTGACTCTACTGTGATAGCAGGACCACCATGATAATAATGGCTCTCCTGTGATAGTGGGACCACCCCTAATAACAGCGGCAGAGGCTCTCCTCTAATAGCGGGACCACCCCTGATAATAGCGGCAGTGGCTCTCCTCTAATAGTGGGACCACCCCTGATAATAGCGGCAGTGGCTCTCCTCTAATAGCGGGACCACCCCTGATAATAGCAGCAGTGGCTCTCCTGTGATAGCGGGATCACCCCTGATAATAGCGGCAGTGGTTCTCCTCTAATAGTGGGACCACTCCTGATAATAGCAGCAGTGGCTCTCCTGTGATAGCGGGATCACCCCTGATAATAGCGGCAGTGGTTCTCCTCTAATAGTGGGACCACTCCTGATAATAGCAGTAGTGGCTCTCCTGTGATAGCGGGATCACCCCTGATAATAGCAGCAGTGGCTCTCCTCTAATAGCGGGACCACCCCTGATAATAGCGGCAGTGGCTCTCCTCTAATAGCGGGACTACCCCTGATAATAGTAAAAGTGGCTCTCCTCTAATAGCGGGACCACCCCTGATAATAATGGAAGTGGCTCTCCTCTAATAGCGGGACCACCCCTGATAATAGCGGTAGAGGCTCTCCTCTAATAGCGGGACCACCATGATAATAATAGCAGTGGCTCTCCTCTAATAGCGGGACCACCCCTGAAAAGCGGCGGGGGCGCCCCTCTAAGGGGGACCACCTGATAATAGTGGCAGTGGCTCTCCTCTAATAGCGGGACCACCCCTGATAATAGCGGCAGTGGCTCTCCTCTGATAGCGGGACCACCATGATAATAATGGCAGTGGCTCTCCTGTGATAGCAGGACCACCCCTGATAATAGCGGCAGTGACTCTCCTCTAATAGCGGGACCACCCCTGATAATAGCGGCAGTGGCTCTCCTCTAATAGTGGGACCACCCCTGATAATAGCGGCAGTGGCTCTCCTCTAATAGTGGGACCACCCCTGATAATAGCAGCAGTGGCTCTCCTGTGATAGCGGGATCACCCCTGATAATAGCGGCAGTGGCTCTCCTCTAATAGCGGGACCACCCCTGATAATAGCGGCAGTGGCTCTCCTCTAATAGCGGGACCACCATGATAATAATGGCAGTGGCTCTCCTCTAATAGTAAGGGACCACCCCTGATAATAGCGGCAGTGGCTCTTCTGTGATAGCAGGACCACCATGATAATAATGGCAGTGGCTCTCCTGTGATAGCGGGATCACCCCTGATAATATCAGCAGTGGCTCTCCTCTAATAGCGGGATCACCCCTGATAATAGCGGCAGTGGCTCTCCTCTAATAGCGGGACCACCCCTGATAATAGTGGAAGTGGCTCTCCTCTAATAGCGGGACCACTCCTGATAATAGCGGCAGTGGCTCTCCTCTAATTGCGGGACCACCCCTGATAATAGCGGCAGTGGCTCTCCTCTAATAGCAGGACCACCCCTGATAATAGTGGAAGTGGCTCTCCTGTGATAGCGGGACCACCCCTGATAATAGTGGCAGTGGCTCTCCTGTGATAGCGGGACCGCCGTGTTAATAGCGGCAGTGGCTCTCCTGTGATAGCGGAACCACCCCTGATAATAGCGGCAGTGGTTCTTCTGTGATAGCAGGACCACCCCTGATAATAGCAGTAGTAGCTCTCCTCTAATAGCGGGACCACCCCTGATAATAGCGGCAGTGGCTCTCCTGTGATAGCGGGACCACCATGATAATAATGGCAGTGGCTCTCCTGTGATAGCGGGACCACCCCTGATAATAGCGGCAGTGGCTCTCCTCTAATAGCGGGACCACCCCTGATAATAGCGGCAGTGGCTCTCCTCTAATAGCGGGACCACCCCTGATAATAGCGGCAGTGGCTCTCCTCTAATAGCGGGACCACCCCTGATAATAGCCGCAGTGGCTCTCCTCTAATAGCGGGACCACCCCTGATAATAGCGGCAGTGGCTCTCCTGTGATAGCGGGATCACCCCTGATAATAGCGGCAGTGGCACTCTTCTAATAGCGGGACCACCCCTGATAATAGCGGCAGTGGCTCTCCTCTAATAGTGGGACCACCCCTGATAATAGCGGCAGTGGCTCTCCTCTAATAGCAGGACCACCATGATAGTAGCGGCAGTGGCTCTCCTCTAATAGCGGGACCACCCCTGATAATAGCGGCAGTGGCTCTCCTCTAATAGCAGGACCACCATGATAGTAGCGGCAGTGACTCTCCTCTAATAGCGGGACCACCCCTGATAATAGCCGCAGTGGCTCTCCTGTGATAGCGGGACCACCATGATAATAATGGCAGTGATCCTACTAATATCTATTTGCAGGGGCCATTTTAGTTTGTCTGAGACAAATCCTAAATTGTTCAGTTTCGACAAAGACCAAACAATTTGGAAAATTCAATCAAATCTGGTTCATTACGAACTGATTCGCCCATCTCTAGACCTGACCAGTAAGTAGCCCAGTGTTTATATTCCTGTGTTTCTTGGACTCAGGACACTCCTTGGTGAGAATCTACAAGACGACACTTTTCACCAGCTCTAGAGAGAAAATGCTGCAAAAACACAATAAATGGAAGCTTCCGTTCATGTGAGATGTTCTTTGGACACAATCCTCATATATCACCTGGTTACGGCTGCAGATCGTGTTGTCTGATTTTCACAGCTCTTCTTAGCACGGTGGTGTGAATAGAGCCTTACTCTCATTCTAGAAGACCATTGAGAAGACAATTTTGAAGACTTCATTCATCTCTAGTAATCTCCTCCACTCACCTCCCAATAAATATTTGCAGCTTGTTCACATTTGACCCCGAGCAGTAATTTCTACATATATCCTTACGCTTTGCTGGGGGTCACAAACTTTCCTGAATTGTTGGGATGCTGTTTCAGTCACACATGGGAAGGGACTGGACTGGGAAGCAGCCGAGGAGCATTTATGTAACACAATCCACAGAAGACGCCAAAACCAGATCTATCTGCAGAATCATTGACTTTGACCATGATGAATGAGGCTTCTTAAAGATGCTGAACCTGAACATGGACACTTAAAGACTGAGGAATGTCTGTGATGTGTAACTGTATATCACAGGAGAACGTATCTGACTAGTACCAAATCTGCAGCTTCACCCCCTGTAGTGTTACTGGAGGATTGTCCTCTGCACCAAACCATCTGAGCTAGGACATCTACAAGAGGCCCTGCAGGAGGTCAGCCGGGTGTGCGCCCAACATTAATACGACAAATATCTCCCTAAAAACCCTCCACACTTTGGTGATGACTAACTTTGTTTTCTTGGTAATTCTCAGCTCCCAGAATTAGAAGATATATCGTTCCCTCTTGTAGTGATATCAGAAGAATCATACAGTTTCGTAGACTTTGTATCCCATTATATGAAGACCAGTTTTGGTTTCATCCCTTGATAAAGATAATCCATTATAATCCCAGTGACCTCTCATCTTCTCCTTTTGTCTCATTCTCTTACCCCTTGAGAACCTGCATTTTATACCCAGTTGTCGTTCTTGTGTGCCAATCTGCACAATACATGTCTACCACAATCATCAATGATCATCTCTTAGCATGACCTCTCCGACAATGGACTTCAGCAGAAATCTTAGCTTTTGGGTGAAGACACAAGAATTCTTTCAGCCGCTACAGCACCGATCTGCCATCGGAGTAGACACAAAGTAACTCATAGGATTTACGAGTCCCACCCTTACTTGGCAAAGTTGGCCATGGTGGTGTGGGGCACAGCTCCAAGTTCAATTATGGATAAGAAGAGCTTCCTAAGTTTCAGATTTCATCTCTAGTCTTCTGTAAGGCAGAGCTCTCCTGGTCCACTAGAGGGTGGCAGTCTTGCAGGCTTGGAAAATCCAGCTGGCAATGGGGCCTATGGGGGACAGGCCTGAGAAGGATTCCACAGGGAAGATGTGCAGATCATTGGCGCAGTAACAAGATAAAGAGAGGACAAGCTAAAAGACTGCGGAGATAGAGATGGGCCTAGTGCATGTTCCCAAGGACGAGGCTAGAGAAGGAAGGTTCTGCCCAGGGAATGGAGCTGGATGCAGCAACATGGCTAATGAAATTGGAGAGAGCACCAAGGAGAGGGATTGAGTAGGACCATACTAAGTAAGGCAGCTATCATAGTAGCCATGGAAAGGCAATACTTGCCATTGCAAAGGAATTATTCTGTTGGAAACACAAGTGCATTCCCTGTGAGGGAGAGGGAGTCTTCCCTTGTGCAGGCATGGTGCCTGAAGACTGAAGAATAATAATAGGGACATTGAGTATTATTACTGTGTTATATTGTTGTTTATTGTGCACCTACATTAAGGACATCAGTGAAACCCATTGGTTGCAGGACCTGGTTTTTACTTTTGGGTGAATACACATAGTTTAGGCCAAGTAGTAGCAGTTCAGCTCCTACAGTATCTCATTTACCTCATTGATCTTCCTCTTGTGTCTTTTTCCACCAATGATGCAATATTTTAATCGTGAAAGGAAGATGAAACAAGACCCAATCCCGACCCTCTCCCCAGGCAGGCCATGGGCATTCTACCATATAACAGACCATAGGTGCCCCTTGGTCTTTCCGCACACGGCCCGGGCTGCTTGTTTGGCTCTACATTCACCTCTGTACGTTGTATCTGAGCAGGCGGTGTCAGAGCCTGAATGTGAACTTCGCTTTGCTTACAGATTTCATGTTAACCAGAACTTCCTGACTGACATCTTCTCCTCATATTTGACAACTTTTTTACACGATGCGTCACCTAAAAAAATAAACAACCTCAGAACTGCATGAGGCAATCTCTGTCCTGGCGGAGCCGCATGAATATACCGGGATTGTGGGACTGTGAGGCGATGATGTCACCACCTACAAAAATAAACAGAGATACAAGTATAAGGCAGCTGAGGGTTGGTCAGGCTGTCACCGAGGACATTGGGGACGCTGCTTTCATGAAATCTGTTATAATTCTGCAGTTTCAGAAGTGAAATCTCCCAGCATTCCCTGCTTGTTCAGTGTCTGTGCTGAGTACTAGCTATGGAGGAGGGTAGTGAGCATGCTCTGTGTCATGTGCAAAGAAGGCACCTACTATATTGACTTCCATGGCAAAGTAAAATGAGCATGCTCTGTGACATGTACAGAGGTCACTATATAGAGAGGAGGAGGAGGTGAGCTGTCATTATCTATAGACTTCTATAAGGGAGTGTAGTGAGCATGCTCTGTGACATGTACAGAGGTCACTATATAGAGAGGAGGAGGTGAGCTTTCATCATTATCTATAGACTTCTATAGGGGAGTGTAGTGAGCATGCTCTGTGACATGTGCAGAGGTCACTGTATAGAGAGGAGGAGGGGAGCTGTTTTTATTCTCTATAGACTTCTATAGGGGAGTGTAGTGAGCATGCTCTGTGACAGCAGAGGCACGAAGAGAGGGGGAATCGCCTATTATCTATAGACTTCTATAGGGGGGGGAGTGGGCATGCTCTATGACATGTGCAGAGGTCACTGTATAGAGAGGAGGGAAGCTGTCCTTATTATCTATAGACTTCTATAGGGGAGTGTAGTAAGCATGCTCTGTGACATGTGCTGAGGTCACTGTATAGAGAGGAGGAGGGGAGCTGTCTTCATTATCTATAGACTTCTATAGGGGAGTGTAGTGAGAATGCTCTGTCATATATACAGAGGTCACTGTATAGGAAGGAGGAGGGGAGCTGTCCTCATTATCTATAGACTTCTATAGGGGAGTGTAGTGAGCATGCTCTGTGACATGTGCAGAGGTCACTGTATAGGAAGGAGTAGGGGAGCTGTCCTCATTATCTATAGACTTCTATAGGGGAGTGTAGTGAGTATATTATCTATAGACTTCTATAGGGGAGTGTAGTGAGCATGCTCTGTCATATGTACAGAGGTCACTGTATAGGAAGGAGGAGGGGAGCTGTCCTCATTATCTATAGACTTCTATAGGGGAGTGTAGTGAGCATGCTCTGTCATATGTACAGAGGTCACTGTATAGGAAGGAGGAGGGGAGCTGTCTTCATTATCAAAAAAAAAAAAAAAAGAAGAAAAAAAAAACAAAGGAAAAATGGTAAAATAAAAATGTAACAATATAATTTTCTAATAATTCAGGATTTGTTTCATACACCCGGTTTGGGATTATACTGATTTCGGGTCTTTACTGTACACGTCTCTTTAATGACAGGATGTGACCGGGTTTATAACCTTCTTATGACTTTTCGGCTTCTTTTGGCTGTCTGATGTCTAGAGCCTCCACCGCGGCCGCTCCGGGGTTTATTGGACATTTTCCTGCCTCTTGTGTTCTTAGCTGGTTTTACTAATGGCCCATGAAGCGTTAATACCGCGGAAGAGTCCATCTTATATCCATCAGGCCAAGGAGGAGTGACCTCACCGCCCGTCACCGAGGAAGCACAAGAGGCAACAGCTCGGTCGGAGCCCGGGTTATAGCGGCCGTTACATACAAGCTGGAGGTCTCCGCAACCTTATAAACCAAGAAACCCGAGTAATAGGCTGTTAATATCAAGATTTTTATGAGAATTTGTGGCTCTGACCACAACAAGGAGCAGACAGGAAGGAATTAAGTGTAGAATCAGCAAAACCGACGACAGAGGAAACAAGTAGTAAAATAATACCGCCAAACCAGGAAGATAGACAGAACAACAAATACAAGAGGTCAAAGGCAAAAGCTTCAAAGAAGGTGCAGGAAACATGTACAGAACACAACATATATAACGTGTATACAGCAGAGTATACAGAGACAGCAGTCACCTATAGCAAGAATATAAAGCAATTATATCAGTGTGCATAGGGGAATTATTATAGTAGTTATATTCTTGTACATAGGAGTAGTATTATAGTAGTTATATTCTTGTACATAGGAGCAGTATTATAGTAGTTATATTCTTGTACATAGGAGCAGTATTATAGTAGTTATATTCTTGTACATAGGAGTATTATAGTAGTTATATTCTTGTACATAGGAGCAGTATTATAGTAGTTATATTCTTGTACATAGGAGGTAGTATTATAGTAGTTATATTCTTGTACATAGGAGCAGTATTATAGTAGTTATATTCTTGTACATAGGAGCAGTATTATAGTAGTTATATTCTTGTACATAGGAGCAGTATTATAGTAGTTATATTCTTGTACATAGGAGCAGTATTATAGTAGTTATATTCTTGTACATAGGAGCAGTATTATAGTAGTTATATTCTTGTACATAGGGAGCAGTATTATAGTAGTTATATTCTTGTACATAGGAGCAGTATTATAGTAGTTATTTTATTCTTGTACATAGGGGGCAGTATTATAGTAGTTATATTCTTGTACATAGGAGTAGTATTATAGCAGTTATTTTATTCTTGTACATAGGGGGGGCAGTATTATAGTAGTTATATTCTTGTACATAGGAGGCAGTATTATAGTAGTTATATTCTTGTATATAGGAGCAGTATTATAGTAGTTATATTCTTGTATATAGGAGCAGTATTATAGTAGTTATATTCTGGTACATAGGAGCAGTATTATAGTAGTTATATACTTGTACATAGTTAGCAGTATTATAGTAGTTATATTCTTGTACATAGGAGCAGTATTATAGTAGTTATATTCTTGTACATAGGAGCAGTATTATAGTAGTTATATTCTTGTACATAGGAGTAGTATTATAGTAGTTATTTTATTCTTGTACATAGGAGCAGTATTATATTAGTTATATTCTTGTACATAAGAGGCAGTATTATAGTAGTTATATTCTTGTACATAGGAGCAGTATTATAGTAGTTATATTCTTGTATATAGGAGCAGTATTATAGCAGTTATATTCTGGTACATAGGAGCAGTATTATAGTAGTTATTTTATTCTTGTACATAGGAGCAGTATTATAGTAGTTATTTTATTCTTGTACATAGGAGCAGTATTATAGTAGTTATATTCTTGTACATAGGAGGCAGTATTATAGTAGTTATATTCTTGTACATAGGAGCAGTATTATAGTAGTTATATTCTTGTATATAGGAGCAGTATTATAGTAGTTATATTCTGGTACATAGGAGCAGTATTACAGTAGTTATTTTATTCTTGTACATAGGAGTAGTATTATAGTAGTTATATTCTTGTACATAGGAGGCAGTATTATAGTATTTATATTCTTGTACATAGGAGCAGTATTATAGTAGTTATATTCTTGTATATAGGAGCAGTATTATAGTAGTTATATTCTGGTACATAGAAGCAGTATTATAGTAGTTATATTCTTGTACATAGGTGTAGTATTATAGTAGTTATATTCTTGTACATAGGAGGTAGTATTATAGTAGTTATATTCTTGTACATAGGAGGAAGTATTATAGTAGTTATATTCTTGTACATAGGAGGTAGTATTATAGTAGTTATATTCTTGTACATAGGAGGTAGTATTATAGTAGTTATATTCTTGTACATAGGAGCAGTATTATAGTAGTTATATTCTTGTACATAGGAGCAGTATTATAGTAGTTATATTCTTGTACATAGGAGCAGTATTATAGTAGTTATATTCTTGTACATAGGAGTAGTATTATAGTAGTTATTTTATTCTTGTACATAGGAGCAGTATTATAGTAGTTATATTCTTGTACATAGGAGTAGTATTATATTAGTTATATTCTTGTACATAGGAGGCAGTATTATAGTAGTTATATTCTTGTACATAGGAGCAGTATTATAGTAGTTATATTCTTGTACATAGGAGGCAGTATTATAGTAGTTATATTCTTGTACATAGGAGCAGTATTATAGTAGTTATATTCTTGTATATAGGAGCAGTATTATAGTAGTTATATTCTGGTACATAGAAGCAGTATTATAGTAGTTATATTCTTGTACATAGGTGTAGTATTATAGTAGTTATATTCTTGTACATAGGAGGTAGTATTATAGTAGTTATATTCTTGTACATAGGAGGAAGTATTATAGTAGTTATATTCTTGTACATAGGAGGTAGTATTATAGTAGTTATATTCTTGTACATAGGAGCAGTATTATAGTAGTTATATTCTGGTACATAGGAGCAGTATTATAGTAGTTATATTCTTGTACATAGGAGCAGTATTATAGTAGTTATATTCTTGTATATAGGAGCAGTATTATAGTAGTTATATTCTGGTACATAGGAGCAGTATTATAGTAGTTATATTCTTGTACATAGGAGGCAGTATTATAGTAGTTATATTCTTGTACATAGGAGCAGTATTATAGTAGTTATATTCTTGTATATAGGAGCAGTATTATAGTAGTTATATTCTTGTACATAGGAGCAGCATTATAGTAGTTATATTCTTGTACATAGGAGGCAGTATTATAGTAGTTATATTCTTGTACATAGGAGTAGTATTATAGTAGTTATATTCTTGTACATAGGAGCAGTATTATAGTAGATATATTCTTGTATATAGGAGCAGTATTATAGTAGTTATATTCTTGTACATAGGAGCAGCATTATAGTAGTTATATTCTTGTACATAGGAGGCAGTATTATAGTAGTTATATTCTTGTACATAGGAGTAGTATTATAGTAGTTATATTCTTGTACATAGGAGCAGTATTATAGTAGATATATTCTTGTATATAGGAGCAGTATTATAGTAGTTATATTCTTGTACATAGGAGGCAGTATTATAGTAGTTATATTCTTGTACATAGGAGCAGTATTATAGTAGTTATATTCTTGTATATAGGAGCAGTATTATAGTAGTTATATTCTGGTACATAGGAGCAGTATTATAGTAGTTATATTCTTGTACATAGGTGTAGTATTATAGTAGTTATATTCTTGTACATAGGAGGTAGTATTATAGTAGTTATATTCTTGTACATAGGAGGAAGTATTATAGTAGTTATATTCTTGTACATAGACATAGTATTATAGTAGTTATATTCTTGTACATAGGAGCAGTATTATAGTAGTTATATTCTTGTACATAGGAGCAGTAATATAGTAGTTATATTCTTGTACATAGGAGGCAGTATTATAGTAGTTATATTCTTGTACATAGGAGTGGTATTATAGTAGTTATATTCTTGTACATAGGAGCAGTATTATAGTAGATATATTCTTGTATATAGGAGCAGTATTATAGTAGTTATATTCTTGTACATAGGAGGCAGTATTATAGTAGTTATATTCTTGTACATAGGAGCAGTATTATAGTAGTTATATTCTTGTACATAGGAGGAAGTATTATAGTAGTTATATTCTTGTACATAGACATAGTATTATAGTAGTTATATTCTTGTACATAGGAGCAGTATTATAGTAGTTATATTCTTGTATATAGGAGCAGTATTATAGTAGTTTTATTCTGGTACATAGGAGCAGTATTATAGTAGTTATATTCTTGTACATAGGTGTAGTATTATAGTAGTTATATTCTTGTACATAGGAGGTAGTATTATAGTAGTTATATTCTTGTACATAGGAGGAAGTATTATAGTAGTTATATTCTTGTACATAGACATAGTATTATAGTAGTTATATTCTTGTACATAGGAGCAGTATTATAGTAGTTATATTCTTGTACATAGGAGCAGTATTATAGTAGTTATATTCTTGTACATAGGAGGTAGTATTATAGTAGTTATATTCTTGTACATAGGAGCAGTAATATAGTAGTTATATTCTGGTACATAGGAGCAGTATTATAGTAGTTATATTCTTGTACATAGGAGCAGTATTATAGTAGTTATATTCTTGTACATAGGAGCAGTATTATAGTAGTTATATTCTTGTACATAGGAGTAGTATTATAGTAGTTATATTCTTGTACATAGGAGGTAGTATTATAGTAGTTATATTCTTGTACATAGGAGCAGTATTATAGTAGTTATATTCTTGTACATAGGAGCAGTATTATAGTAGTTATATTCTTGTACATAGGAGCAGTATTATAGTAGTTATATTCTTGTACATAGGAGCAGTATTGTAGTAGTTATATTCTTGTACATAGGAGTAGTATTATAGTAGTTATATTCTTGTACATAGGAGGTAGTATTATAGTAGTTATATTCTTGTACATAGGAGCAGTATTATAGTAGTTATATTCTTGTACATAGGAGTAGTATTATAGTAGTTATATTCTTGTACATAGGAGCAGTATTATAGTAGATATATTCTTGTACATAGGAGCAGTATTATAGTAGTTATATTCTTGTACATAGGAGGCAGTATTATAGTAGTTATATTCTTGTACATAGGAGCAGTATTATAGTAGTTATATTCTTGTACATAGGAGCAGTATTATAGTAGTTATATTCTTGTACATAGGGGCAGTATTATAGTAGTTATATTCTTGTACATAGGAGCAGTATTATAATAGTTATATTCTTGTACATAGGAGCAGTATTATAGTAGTTATATTCTTGTACATAGGAGCAGTATTATAGTAGTTATATTCTTGTACATAGGAGTAGTATTATAGTAGTTATATTCTTGTACATAGGAGGCAATTTTTATTAAAGTAAAAAGCAACATAAATACAATTAAACAATAATTCTTTCAATTATTTCATACATTTTGTATGTACCGAGAGTTATCAAGCAGAAAATACCTAAAGCAAAATCAACTTAAAGAGTCCACACCTGTTGGGAAAAAAATAAATAAATAAATAAAAAACAGAACACAAGGTAAAAATAAATTACCAAACTTAAACCACATCCACATTCCTCCATAGTCTTCTGTCTCTCTGGTTTCTCTTTATCTCCAGTGATTTTATCCACCTGAGCTCAGATAATATCTGTCTGACTACGAATTCATGGTCAAAATTCTCGCTGAATATGGACACTCGGGTTCTTGCGTGCCAGTGATAATATTTGATGACAGTAATGATCAGATACATGGTTCCTCTATCTATACCAGTGTTGTTGGATGGGACCCCATAGATTATGTCGGGGTATGTCAGGGTTTCTAGAATGGAGATGGATAACCTGCTGGACACTTCCTCCCATATCTTCCTCCCTCCCCAGCATTCAGTAATGAAATGCTCCATGGTCTCCTCCTGCTGACAGCCCAGGGGACACTTCCTATCCAGCACATTTAATAATTTTAAGTTTCCCCTAACAAAGAGTTTACCATGTAGTGACAACCAGGCAGTATCAAAGAATTTGGCTGGGAGTCTTCTGCTATTGAGGAGTTTAAGACTTTCTTGGAGAGTGGATGTTATACAGTCTCTTAGAGCAAGACGGGAGTAGAAGAAAGCCTTACATACCCTGGAGTATATGTCTCTCCTGGTATTACTCACAATGTAAGTCTTCTCCAGCTTCCACGTCCTGACACACTTCAGGCCATAGACCAGATACTGGGGGAGGTAGCCATGAGACAATCGACCCCTCTTAAGGCTGCCGCCTCGCACCCAGGATTCTGCAAAAGGCAAAATCCAGTCCCTGATACTATTTACCCACAGGGAGCTGTTGTTTGAGTCCAGACAACCAAAATTTACTTTTAGAAATATGGAGTCAAAGAACACCCTTGGATTTAACATATCCAGCCCACCCTCTCTCCTCTGTAGGTAAGTTATCCCTCTTTTTACTGGGTTTAACCTGTTCCCCCACAAAAGTTGGAAAAACAGGCTAAAGAGCCTAGCGGAGAAAGATTCTGGCAAAGGAAAGACGACAGAGATGTACAAGAAGACAGGGACCAGGTAAGTCTTCAACATTTTAACCCTTTCTCTATAGGTCAGCCTCCAGTTCTTCCAAAACATAAGAGGCAATTTTTATTAAAGTAAAAACAAAACATAAATACAATTAAACAAAAGTTCTTCCAGTAATTTCAGACATTTTGTATGTACAAGGAAGAATCAAACAAGAAAATAACGCAAAATCAACCTAAAGAGTCCACACCTGTTGGAGAAGAAAATGTAAAGAACATACGGTAAAACTAAATAGATCAAACTTAAAACTAGATCCACTTCAATCCATCACAGATCTGAATCAGAGCTGTCCTGGTGACCTACTGTTTCCATGTCTGATTCAGACTGCACCTCAGCTCGGCGGGGTCTCCTTTTAGTAGGAGGATCACCCTCTTCCTCATCGTACTCTGCCATCATTTGTTGGATCTTCCTGTCTAGTTCCTCTTCTCCGTCTGACTCTGTTAGCATACTGAACCTATTTGCCGTTCCTGTGACATCACCCGTGCTACCTATTCTCATCCTAGTTGGTTTTTTTACAGTGGACCACTCACCCTCAGGATTACGGCTGGATCTATCTTTTTTCCTTCTCTTAGTACTGGTGGGTGTTGGGGCAGGAGAAGAGATGGCCACTGAGGGTTGTACAACCTGCTCAACAACCTCCATGGTCGCCTCAATGGGTCCTGACTGTGCTTGGCCCTGGGTGGTATCACCTGTATCTGTTTGGGGCTCTGACTCAGTGACTACTGACCCTGACAACAGCGCCTCCTCCTCCTCCTGTATGTCATCAGCCGCTGCCAGCAAGTCCTCATCAGGGATATCCCTATGGATGTTATGCCAGGCATCAGGACAGTCCCTGTGGGGGTGACCCATCTTACCACACAGATTACACCTAATGTTTTGGCAGGTAGCGCTCACGTGGCCCATTTCATTACACAAGTTGCACTTTACCATGGTGCACACACTCGCCACATGACCGGCCTTCCCACACCTAAAGCATCTGCGTGGCTGACCCGCATAGAAGCAGACGCCTTTCTCTCGGCCAATAAAGAATGAGTTGGGCAGATGTTGGGTTATGTTGTTGTTCTGATGCAACTTAACCAGGACCTTCCACCCACCAGTCCAGATCCCGTCTTCGTCCCTGTTTTTAGTTAGATCGGACATGAGGTCGCAGTGTCTCCTGAGCCAGATGACAATGTCCTGAGGGGGAACGGCCTCATTCCAGAATACAATGGTGACATTTGCTGTATCTGGCCTAGAGATGGGGATGAAGCTGAACTTATTCCAACCCTCAGTATCTCTGAACCTGGTGACATTAGCCCAGAAACGGTCCAGATCAGACATCAGCTTAAAGCTGACATCATACCCCCTGGCGGTCAGGAAGGTTTATCACTGCCAGGATGTCAGTCGGCAGGAAGCCCATCTGGGTACATAGGAGCCCTCTGACCACAAACCTTCTATCAGGCAGATCTTCCTTGGCACCTCTGTGCCTAAACCTGACTACATTCATCCTCTTGAAAGCCTGGCCTGTATAGTTCGTGCCTGACGTAAAAGAAGGAGCACCGCGGCTCCAGGCATTCCCAGAGGAGGTATGGCCAGATCCGCCATCTTGGCGTGTCTGTGGGCGCTGTGTGGGCTGCTGAGCACCTGCACTACGAGGTTCTGCTACTACATTAGTAACTAGAGGGGGAAAGTCCTGTACATTGGACTGTGCTGTGTCCGCCCCACCATCAACCTCTATGTCTGTGATATCAGCAGACTCCAGAGACTGGACTGTAGAGGGGTCTAATGTCATAGATGGTGAAGGATCCCCCCAGAATGAGAAACACTTTCCCCTGCTGCACCATTATTATATACAGGATTATCTATAATCTCAGACATATTAGACGGATGGTCAGTGGCAGCAGAGTCCTGCACAGCAGAGTCCACAGTGTTATTATAGTCACTATTGGTGACTTGCACAGCAGAGTCCAGACTGTCCCACACACTCACAACCTGAGACCCCAAATGTGCTGCTACCCCAGTACCTTCAGGTAACAGTGCACTGTCCTGCTGAGATGACCTGCCTCCTGGGACTTGTGGTGTCTGCACAGATGCTACTTCAGGCAGGGGTCCATGATCTTGCTGTAAAGTGCTGCTTGCTGGGACTTGTGGTGCCTTGCCAGGAACTGCTGCAGGTCTTTGCTGTGGCCCGGCATTAGCTTCTCCTTCCCCATACAAAATCCCTTCCTTAAAAGGGAAACTTGCCGGCTGCAGAATAGGCTTTGCATGGGACTGCTGGCCGCCATCTTGAGAGGGTTCAGACCTAGAGCGAGATGATGGTGACTTCTGGTATTCCTGGAATCGCTGCTGGTTTCTGTAGGATTCTCCCACCGGTCCCATTTGCTCCAGTACAGTCTCGGTCTCCTGTATGTTATCGGCGAGCTCTTTCGCCAGTGCGCTCAGCTTCTTGTCCACTCCTTCCTCTAACCAAGGTTTAGCAGCCCTTACTTTATAGGCGCAGTCAATCTGTCTCTGCAGATATATTTTACCTGCCTTTAATGTCTCCAGTCTCCTGACCAGTGCTGGGATCTCGTCTGCCAGGCGCAGTTCAGGTGCTCGCTCCGCCATTGTAACACTCTGTGCATTATTGGGTAGTTTTGCAGGCTGGTTACTCACAGTATGGCTTCTGGTCGGTGTAGCCTGTGACTTCTGGCCTGCTGCGGCTGTTGTCACTGCCATGGGGCCACAATCTGCAGGTTGGGGACTATGTCCCGGTTTGTTCCCAGTGACCGCACTACTGGTACCATGAGGCCTTCCTGCTGGTCTCACTTTGGTCTCATCCACAGCCTTCACTACAGTTTTGCAGTTTCCACTGCCAGATCTTGTCCGCTCAGACCGCACCAGTACAGGCCGCCGCATGTTCTCCTGCATGGTCTGTTTCTCCAGGGACGTTCTCCTCTGTCTGCAGGAGGGTGGAGTGGACGGGACACCTGTAACCTGTAATGGCGTCTGCACAGGCTGCACGGCTTGCTTCTTCTTACAATCAGGTATTCTGTCTGGATGCTGCACAATTACTTTGGTAGGTTGTTGTACCGTACCTCTGCTTGCTTCTGTTACTGCTTTACTTGCAATCACTTTCTTCCCATCTTGGCTTGCACTGGGACTGCTCACACACTGGACATTACTTCCATTCCTAGAAACTTTGGGATTTTCATCCACTTTCTCAGTTGTCTGGGAGTTGTTTCCCAGAGTAGGCCTTGGAGCCTGGGCCTTGCTAGGGGAGCTGCCCCACCCAGGGTGGCCCCGCCCTGGGCTTTCTCCAGACATCAGGAGACTCAGGAGAGCTACAGAAACACAACCTCACAGCTAGGAGGCAGTATTATAGTAGTTATATTCTTGTACATAGGAGGTAGTATTATAGTAGTTATATTCTTGTACATAGGTGCAGTATTATAGTAGTTATATTCTTGTACATAGGAGGTAGTATTATAGTAGTTATATTCTTGTACATAGGAGGCAGTATTATAGTAGTTATATTCTTGTACATAGGAGCAGTATTATAGTAGTTATATTCTTGTACATAGGAGTAGTATTATAGTAGTTATATTCTTGTACATAGGTGCAGTATTATAGTAGTTATATTCTTGTACATAGGGGGTAGTATTATAGTAGTTATATTCTTGTACATAGGAGGCAGTATTATAGTAGTTATATTCTTGTACATAGGAGGCAGTATTATAGTAGTTATATTCTTGTACATAGGAGTAGTATTATAGTAGTTATATTCTTGTACATAGGAGTAGTATTATAGTAGTTATATTCTTGTACATAGGAGGTAGTATTATAGTAGTTATATTCTTGTACATAGGAGTAGTATTATAGTAGTTATATTCTTGTACATAGGAGTAGTATTATAGTAGTTATATTCTTGTACATAGGAGCAGTATTATAGTAGTTATATTCTTGTACAAAGGAGGTAGTATTATAGTAGTTATATTCTTGTACATAGGGGGCAGTATTATAGTAGTTATATTCTTGTACATAGGAGTAGTATTATAGTAGTTATATTCTTGTACATAGGAGCAGTATTATAGTAGTTATATTCTTGTACATAGGAGCAGTATTATAGTAGTTATATTCTTGTACATAGGAGCAGTATTATAGTAGTTATATTCTTGTACATAGGAGGTAGTATTATAGTAGTTATATTCTTGTACATAGGAGTAGTATTATAGTAGTTATATTCTTGTACATAGGAGTAGTATTATAGTAGTTATATTCTTGTACATAGGAGCAGTATTATAGTAGTTATATTCTTGTACATAGGAGCAGTATTATAGTAGTTATATTCTTGTACATAGGTGGCAGTATTATAGTAGTTATATTCTTGTACATAGGGGGCAGTATTATAGTAGTTATATTCTTGTATGTAGGAGGTAGTATTATAGTAGTTATATTCTTGTACATAGGAGCAGTATTATAGTAGTTATATTCTTGTACATAGGAGTAGTATTATAGTAGTTATATTCTTGTACATAGGAGCAGTATTATAGTAGTTATATTCTTGTACATAGGAGCAGTATTATAGTAGTTATATTCTTGTACGTAGGAGGTAGTATTATAGTAGTTATATTCTTGTACATAGGAGCAGTATTATAGTAGTTATATTCTTGTACATAGGAGTAATATTATAGTAGTTATATTCTTGTACATAGGAGTAGTATTATAGTAGTTATATTCTTGTACATAGGAGTAGTATTATAGTAGTTATATTCTTGTACATAGGTGTAGTATTATAGTAGTTATAGTCTTGTACATAGGAGCAGTATTATAGTAGTTATAGTCTTGTACATAGGAGGTAGTATTATAGTAGTTATATTCTTGTACATAGGGGGCAGTATTATAGTAGTTATATTCTTGTACATAGGAGCAGTATTATAGTAGTTATATTCTTGTACATAGGAGGTAGTATTATAGTAGTTATATTCTTGTACATAGGAGTAGTATTATAGTAGTTATATTCTTGTACATAGGAGGTAGTATTATAGTAGTTATATTCTTGTACATAGGGGCAGTATTATAGTAGTTATATTCTTGTACATAGGAGGTAGTATTATAGTAGTTATATTCTTGTACATAGGGGGCAGTATTATAGTAGTTATATTCTTGTACATAGGAGTAGTATTATAGTAGTTATATTCTTGTACATAGGAGCAGTATTATAGTAGTTATATTCTTGTACATAGGGGGCAGTATTATAGTAGTTATATTCTTGTACATAGGAGTAGTATTATAGTAGTTATATTCTTGTACATAGGGGCAGTATTATAGTAGTTATATTCTTGTACATAGGAGGTAGTATTATAGTAGTTATATTCTTGTACATAGGAGGTAGTATTATAGTAGTTATATTCTTGTACATAGGAGCAGTATTATAGTAGTTATATTCTTGTACATAGGAGCAGTATTATAGTAGTTATATTCTTGTACATAGGAGTAGTATTATAGTAGTTATATTCTTGTTTATAGGAGCAGTATTATAGTAGTTATATTCTTGTACATAGGAGTAGTATTATAGTAGTTATATTCTTGTACATAGGGGGCAGTATTATAGTAGTTATATTCCTGTACATAGGGGCAGTATTATAGTAGTTATATTCTTGTACATAGGAGCAGTATTATAGTAGTTATATTCTTGTACATAGGAGCAGTATTATAGTAGTTATATTCTTGTACATAGGAGCAGTATTATAGTAGTTATATTCTTGTACATAGGAGTAGTATTATAGTAGTTATATTCTTGTACATAGGAGCAGTATTATAGTAGTTATATTCTTGTACATAGGAGCAGTATTATAGTAGTTATATTCTTGTACATAGGAGCAGTATTATAGTAGTTATATTCTTGTACATAGGGGGCAGTATTATAGTAGTTATATTCTTGTACATAGGAGTAGTATTATAGTAGTTATATTCTTGTACATAGGGGCAGTATTATAGTAGTTATATTCTTGTACATAGGAGGTAGTATTATAGTAGTTATATTCTTGTACATAGGAGGTAGTATTATAGTAGTTATATTCTTGTACATAGGAGCAGTATTATAGTAGTTATATTCTTGTACATAGGAGCAGTATTATAGTAGTTATATTCTTGTACATAGGAGTAGTATTATAGTAGTTATATTCTTGTTTATAGGAGCAGTATTATAGTAGTTATATTCTTGTACATAGGAGTAGTATTATAGTAGTTATATTCTTGTACATAGGGGGCAGTATTATAGTAGTTATATTCCTGTACATAGGGGCAGTATTATAGTAGTTATATTCTTGTACATAGGAGCAGTATTATAGTAGTTATATTCTTGTACATAGGAGTAGTATTATAGTAGTTATATTCTTGTACATAGGAGCAGTATTATAGTAGTTATATTCTTGTACATAGGAGCAGTATTATAGTAGTTATATTCTTGTACATAGGAGCAGTATTATAGTAGGTATATTGTGATATGTAAGGGGAATATTATAGTAGTATAGATTGAATATATTATGGATCTAGTAATATGAAGGATAATTGTAATATAATAAACAATAAGTGACTTTAGATGACTTGTTGTTTCTCTGTTCCACTTTAGTAAAAATCTGTATATTGGATGATTTATGGGTAGTTGACTATGCCGATTGTTTAAAGGTAACAAAAATGGCTTATTTTTATATTAACCATATTTGTAATGAATTTTTGATTTCTTGATTTTTACTTTTCTATGTTACTATTTTTAAGAAAACATTATATCCTCGAAGTCTAACAATAGACTAACATTTTCCAATTCTGTCGGGTTTTCTTTCCAGCACTCACCTTATTTATAAACAGGATATATAGATAACACCATTGACCCATCTTTACATCACTACTTACAATAGATGATGTCACAACTTATCTCCTCCTTCTCCCTTCACAGAGCTTGTCTAGAAAACTCCTCCATAGACATCAATGAGTGCGCTCAGGCAAGATGGCCGCCCCCATAATGTGCAGAAAATAGAATAAAAAAAATCTACAATCTGAAAGTAATAATTATAAAAAAAAACAACTTTATTATATGGTTTTATTAAATTAAATAAAAAATACACCCAGGCCATTTTTTGAAAATTGTATTTTATCTAGATATAACAATCTTATCTTCAGAATTGTAAGGTGTAGAATGTTTTTATAAATGTTTTTTCTTACAAAAATCAATATACAGTCATGGCCAAAAGTTTTGAGAATGACACAAATATTGTATTTTCACATGATCTGCTGCCCTCTGGTTTTTATGTGTGTTTGTCAGATGTTTTTATCACATACAGAAATAGAATTGCATTCATATTATGAGTAACAGAAGCTTATATTGACAGTTAGAATGAGTTAATGCAGCAAGTCAATATTTGCAGTGTTGACCCTTCTTCTTCAGGACCTCTGCAATTCTCCCTGGCATGCTCTCAATCAACTTCTGGACCAAATCCTGACTGATAGCAGTCCATTCTTGCAGAATCAATGCTTTCATTTTGTCTGAATTTGTTGGTTTTTGTTTGTCCACCCGTCTCTTGATGATTGACCACAAGTTCTCAATGGGATTAAGATCTGGGGGAGTTTCCAGGCCATGGACCCAAAATCTCTATGTTTTGTTCCCTGAGCCATTTAGTTATCACCTTTGCTTTATGGCAAGGTGCTCCATCATGCTGGAAAAGGCATTGTTGAGCGCCAAACTGCTCTTGGACGGTTGGGAGAAGTTGCTCTTGGAGGACATTCTGGTACCATTCTTTATTCATGGCAAGACTGTGAGAGAGCCCATTCCCTTGGCTGAGAAGCAACCCCACACATGAATGGTTTCAGGATGCTTTACAGTTGGCAAGAGACAAGACTGGTGGTAGCGCTCACCTCTTCTTCTCCGAATAAGCTGTTTTCCAGATGTTCCAAACAATCGAAAAGGGGATTCATCAGAGAAAATGACTTTATCCCAGTCCTCAGCAGTCCACTCCCTGTACCTTTTGCAGAATATCAGTCTGTCCCTGATGTTTTTTCTGGAGAGAAGTGGCTTCTTTGCTGCCCTCCTTGAGACCAGGCCTTGCTCCAAGAGTCTCCGCCTCACAGTGCGTGCAGATGCACTCACACCTGCCTGCTGCCATTCCTCAGCAAGCTCTGCACTGCTGGTAGCCCCATCCCGCAGCTGAAACACTTTTAAGAGACGGTCCTGCCGCTTGCTGGTCTTTCTTGGGCGCCCTGGAGCCTTTTTGGCACCAATGGAACCTCTCTCCTTGAAGTTCTTGATGATGCGATAGATTGTTGACTGAGGTGCAATCTTTCTAGCTGCAATACTCTTCCCAGTTAGGCCATTTTTGTGCAGTGCAATGATGACTGCACGTGTTTCTTTAGAGATAACCATGGTTAACAGAAGAGAAACAATGATGGCAAGCACCAGCCTCCTTTTAAAGTGTCCAGTGGTGTCATTCTTACTTAATCATGACAGATTGATCTCCAGCCCTGTCCTCATCAACACCCACACCTGTGTTAATGGAGCAATCACTGAAACGATGTTAGGTGGTCCTTTTAAGGCAGGGCTGCAATGATGTTGAAATGTGTTTTGGGGGATAAAGTTCATTTTCTAGGCAAATATTGACTTTGCAAGTAATTGCTGTTAAGCTGATCACTCTTTATAACATTCTGGAGTATATGCAAATTGCCATTAGAAAAACTGAAGCAGTAGACTTTGTAAAAATTAATATTTGTATCATTCTCAAAACTTTTGGCCATGACTGTAGTATCATAGTAAAGGGAACAGGCTCAGAACTGTAGAACTGGCCCAAATTCCTGTCTCTTAATGTTGTTATTTTTGGTTTTCCTTGTTCACTACTGGTTAAAAAAATGATCTCTTCAGAACAGGAAGTGTTGGGAGTCTCAGTGGTTGGAGTCTAAGCTGAAGGTTTTATGTTTTGATTTAACATAACAGAAAATGAAAGAAAAAAAAATCTTACAAAATTATATTAATCATAAAATAATTCTATGAAATGACCTATATAATATGACAATGTGGCGGGGAGTCAGGGCTACAGTAACATCTGTGGGACCGCTCACTGGGTCTTGGCTGTTAGGACTTTGTTTCTTATGTTGATACTGTTGATATTGCCCCGATGCCCCAACCACCCACGCCTAGAAATGACAGAGATGTCTATGGGATTTTTAGCATTCTTAGTAAGGTAATACATGGAAATAACCACCAATGATTCCTCCAATGTAAGCAGTAAGCAATGGAAGGCAATTTTAAAAGCCCATCAGGCTGTGATAATGAAGATCAACCTAAATTACTAAATTTGGTTCAAAAGTTTTTTTCTATTATTACGACAACCCCTTTAATACCATAACATGGGGTATGAAAAGACATCATAGTTGTGGCCCCTGCTTGGGACAGCGTTTATTTTCTAGAGCAGGGGTCGGCAACCCCCGGCACGCGTGCCAAGAGTGGCACGCGTGGCTTATTTCCCTGGCACGGCAGCGGAGTCCTCACCCAGCAGTTTCGCTCGGACTGAACATGGCCAAAATGAAACTGCTATTATTATACTGTGGGGTCTCTTAAGACCCCCGAGTATAATAAGCGGAGCCTCAGGAGAAGTGATGAAACATAAAAAAACAATGTACTCACCATTCCTACGCTCCGCAGCCACTCTATTCTCTTCGGCGCTTCTGCCTGTAGTCAGCGACAGCGACATCTGGCGTCATTATGCCTCATGACGCCAGATGCGACCCCAGAGGTCCTGTCAGCTGTCGCTGACTACAGGCAGAAGCCCCCGAAGAGAATAGAGTGGCTGCGGATTGTAGGAATGGTGAGTACATTTTTTTTTTTTATGTTTGTCACCTCTCTTGGCCCTCCACCTATTATACTCTGTTGTCTGAAGAGACCCCACAGTATAATAATAGCTAGTAAGTGGCGACAATTGGAACATTATAAAAGTTTGAACCTAATACTGTGTGCAGGGGCCACTATGAGACATAATTCCGTGTGCAGGGGCTGCTATGGGACATAATATTGTGTGCAGGGTCCGCTATGGGACATAATACCATGTGCAGGGGCCACTTTGGAATATAATACCGTGTGCAGGGGCCGGTATGAGACATAATACCGTGTGCAGGGGCCGGTATGGGACATAATACCGTGTGCAGGGGCCACTATGAGACATAATACCGTGTGCAGGAGCTGCTATGGGACAAATACCGTGTGCAGGGGCCGCTATGGGATCTAATACCGTGTGCAGGGGCTGCTATGGCACAAATACCGTGTGCAGGGGCCGCTATGGAATATAATACCATGTGCAGTGGACGCTATGGGACATAATACCGTGTGCAGGGACCGCTATGGGACATAATACCGTGTGCAGGGGCTGCTATGGGACAAATACCGTGTGCAGGGGCCGCTATGGGACCTAATACCATGTGCAGGGGCCGCTATGGAATATAATACCATGTGCAGTGGACGCTATGGGACATAATTCCGTGTGCAGGGGCCGCTATGGAATATAATACCATGTGCAGTGGACACTATGGGACATAATACTGTGTGCAGTTGTGGCTATGACACATTATTCTGCATAACGGTGTGTTTTCTGCATTAAGGATGTGTTTTTGCACAGAAAACTCAGGCATTTTTTTTTTTTGTGCAAAAATGCACCATGTGAATACAGTTTTACATCGAAGTAAAAGTTCCAGTGGCCTAAGAGTATAGCTGCATCCAGATACATAGTGTATCACCACCCTGAGGATGCCGCCATACTGTGCTCCTTTACCAGTAATTGGGGGCTGCACATGGACTTTCATTGCTTCTAATCAGAAAGTACGGGAGTGTCCCAGGAAATAGCAGTAAACGCATGTGTCCTGAAGCATCTGGTGGCAGCACTTCTGTGTTATGGTTTGTGGTATATGACTTTAGTTTAGGGGTCGTCAGACTTACAATTATTGACCGGCACTCCGAGTACCTCATCTTTGATTTTTTAATTAAAATCGGCACGCCGAACAAAAAAGGTTGCCTACCCCTGATATAGAGTCTGCTGTAAAGAGACTTTCCGGTTCCAGGCCCTTCCACATATTAAATGGTCAACTGCTCATCTCAATGGCTGGCAGGTAATACAGGATTTCTCCTGTAGAGGCCGCTATTGTCGAAACGTAGGAGTGGCCGCAGGGCTTCCTTTAGGGGTAACTGCTGTTCCCTGAAGGTTTCTTCCAGGCTGACTTCAAGTTCTTGTCTTCATGAGACTCTATAAGGCCCCAAAATCTTGTCTTAGCGAGAAGGGAATAAAGAGAAGACGGAGATCATGGACAATTTCAAATACATTCATTGTTTTATTTTTTGTTTGTTTTTGTTATACAAAGATGTTAAATAACTTAAATACATTCTCAACAGCCGCTCAGAATCAGATCGAACCCTACAAGCTGTACACATGAGGTAGAGATAAATTATCTAGTCTCCAAAAAGACATTAGAAAAATAATGTACAAAAAGAAATCCCTATTCCTTCCTCCGACTCTCCTGCCGTGTCCTTTCTGCAGGTCCACTCCATAGCGGAGATGTCCTCTTAAGTGCACTCAAGTAATTTCAGAACCCAAATTGGTATTAATGAGAGGATTGTAAATGTTGGCGTGAATGTTGGACCCATTGCGGTTCCTAATAAGTGCCAGGCAAGGGGATGCCATAGCCATGCGGTGATGGTGAATGTAGATCTATTACATTCTGTGATTGGACATGACATGTGTTCTAAAGTAAAAATACACAAGTTATATATTTGTAACCCAAACCGAAAATATGTGCCCCCCACTCGAAGGGCGTTTGCCATGATTCCAATTCTAATTTACTAACTGAATTGCAAATCTGGTGGGATGGGAAAGAAAATGCATACTGATGAGAGGTTTTCGGAAAAAAAAAGTCCACATTTAATTTTTTTCTCAAAATTTTACATTTTGTCATTTCCCCCAACACGGATATATACAGTAACACAGTCTTTACAATGTATTCCATTTTTATATTTATTAATATTCTGCTTTTTAAGTTAAAATGTCTTAGTACAAAGAGTTTAAGTGCAGCTTAAAAAGATTTTAAACAATATATTTCCATGGCCCTTGAAAGAATTGTATGTTCTGCAAGTTCTGCTTTTAATTTTTATAGTTCACAAAATAATCTAAAAAACTTCCATGAATAAAACCAGGAAATATTAAATGCAAAAAGGATTGAACTGTAACAATATGAGATAACTATATCCTCCTCTATGTGGGCGGAATCTTGGTAAATTTTTGTGCATTTTGTATAAAGTTTGAGCTGATAACTCGGGTTATAAGTTGCTATTTTTAGGAAACAAAAAATAAATTTATTTACAAAAAAAATAAAAAATAAATAAAAAAATGTTCTGCAGAGATTCTGAAGTCTCTAATGTAATGTGGAGTCCATCAATAAAACCCCCAAAAAATTTTCGGGTCTCGGGAGAGTTTGGACGTCAACATAAATCTCAGCATTTTAATATTTCCCAGTTTTGTTCACTGTCTATGGGAAACCAAAGAGAAGAGAAAATCTGTATGTTACAATATAATACACAGAATACACATTTCTTACACCCCGCTCTCCACGCAGCTGTGCAGATGGAGCCATCGCTCACTTGTATCAAAATATTCCAGAATTTACAAGAACTCCAGGGAATTTTTCTTTCTGACACAATAACATTTTGCATAAATGTGTAATTTTACTTAAGCAGGAAATGGGGATTTGGGAAAAGCTCTGATTTATGTAACTGTAGTTTTGACCTTCAGTTTCTCCAAGTCTTACAGGGGGTACATCAAATGGCCGAGAAGACAGCAAGACCTAGATAAACAATATGGTTTAAGCCCTCGTAAAGTAGAGGGATTAGCATCATTAGTCAGGTTTCCATTGCATTTCAACTGGGAAACATAGGAAATCGTACATGAGAGCCCTTCTTTCACATCTTCTTAACCTACATTTAGAAAATTCAGTATTTAAAAAAAAAACAAAAAAACAAGGCACCTGGTGCAAATTTTTGTACAAAAATTTCTGTTACAAAATTATATTTTAGTATGAAATTTTTTTTTTTTTTCAAAGTAGATATAAAAGTCCACTTAGCTTCTGTTTTATGAAAAAAAATCTCTATAAATTAGGTTTGATTTCCTGGAGTAGCAGAAATATTCTTCATGTATACCAAATTAAGTTCTGTATCAGCCAAAGTAATCTGGCAAAACAGGATTGATTGTTCATTGGTGATTTATTAAATTAATTTAAAAATAAATCCTATACACTTTTGTACAGAGACATTCAAAAACATCAGACAGGTTTGCATCCCAAAAATTGGCTTGATTTTTTTGAGTAACAGAATAGGACCCTCCCCCACCTAGCAGTCCTGAAAGAGTTGGGTGGAACACTAAGTTAAATGGATCACTTTATAGATTTTGCTTCCATCTGAACAAAGGTGAATTTAAACTCCGGAAGGTGATAAGATATCATCCTAAACTGAGATGTCTGTGGCATGTGTGAAACACAATGGTACTCGAGCAGGGTCAACCATAAAAAGCGAGGACTCTAGAAGAGCAGCGGAGAACAGGAGCAAGACGGGAACCTTCATTTAGCAGCCCAACTTTAAGAAAAAAAATTTAATTAAGGGGAATCTCAACCTAAATTTCAATTTTCAAAAATTCTATCCCTGAAGAAATCGAATATATTGTATATTATTGAATGGCCTCGGATCATGGTCATTAACACATCCTGATCCTACTATGGCGCGCCCATAGATAATCCTAAAAACTGAAATTATAAGGTCATTATAGTAAAGTTGCCTTGAAAATTTGCAATTTTTTATATTCCAACTTTCACTTCTATAAAATATATTTCACCCTCCCTTCCTGGCCACTCTGGATACAACTTTAAAAACTTGTCTACCCCGTCAAAGGAACTTAAATAGCTTAATAAAATTTATTGTACAAAATGTTCTATTTTTCTTCATAGACTTGTAGACTCAAATTTGTTAAATACAGTTTAAATATATTGAAATATTTGTTTTTAAAATTTAAAAAAAATGGCCACATCATATTTAAATTGAGTCTAAAAAAATTACTACAATTTGCCCCAATTTAATCCCATTTACTGAACTGTAAGGGTTACCTTTGATAAATGATTATCACCGGGATATGAAGAAGGAGGTGGCAGCACTCCAAGAACTTCAGTCACCCATATGAGAAGATCCAGAAGTTCTGCCGCTTCGCTCTGCATATACCGGTCCAAATCTTGGCCGGTTGCTCTGCGTCTCTTTGGATTATTTGTAACATCATCTACTACGGTGGGGTGTGTCCTAGGAACATGTGACATCACCAGGACCTGAGTAGAAGTCTACTATTGGGGTCAGTGATGTCACCAGTGTCTGCTCATGTGATCCACAGAACTTTTTGAACAAGTTCCAAACACCAAAGCCTGAGTACCATTGGTCATACATGTAACATGCAGCAAATTCTGTTTGATTTTTACTTTTTTTGGATTTTTTTTTTTTTTTTTAAATATTGTAAATACCACAGGAAAAAAACCCAACTATGTACAATATATAACAGAAGAGCCATATATCCACATGGTCATAAATACACTTTAAATACAGAAAGCCTCTAGGCTTCAGTGCGTGTAATACTACACCCATAGGAGCTTTGTCCGCTCAGTAGTTCATTCATCCTCCTTCACTAACACGCTTTTTATTTATTTATTTTTTTATTTTTGCATTTCCTAGGAATATTGAAAATATGTCGATAAAAAATAAAAACTATGTGCAAGCTTGGTGTATCTGATTCCGCCACCTCCACGCGTTTCTTCCGTACTGAAGGCACAAAATCTGTGTCTACTCGAGAAAAAAAAAAAAAGGAAAGGGTTAAAAAAAGCCCGTGTGCGAGGGTAAATATCTGGAGGTAATACCACAATGAAACCATAGTAAGGTCCTTCCGAAGGCTTTACAATAAATAAATGTTCTCCTATATAATATAATATACGCATATTCACACTGAATACAATCGCTATAGATTTATATCACTTTTATTTATTTTTTTAACTGTTTTTTGTATTTTTTGTGGTTTTTATAGCTATGGATTTGGTCAATGCTGTGGAGTCCGAGTGTTTGGTGGTGAGAAGTCAACTGTATATTGGAAAGAACCTCAATGTGCAGCTTTGCATGGGATTGAGATGTTGCGGGGGAAGCTTTACTCGCCTTGTGTGGGCAGCTATGCTTGGTGGGGAATATTTCAACATCTAGGGACTTGTGGGGATTTAGGGTTTGTGGGAGTCTTAAGAGTTTCTACAGCATTGTACAAATTCCTGCAGAGACTATGGATGAGAAGCTCTCAGGGGACTAAGGTGATGGGTGATGACGATGACAGATCGAGAGGGCCATGAAGAGACACGTTCCTCACAATAGTCCTGACTGGCAGTCTCTCTGGGCTGTGTGCAGAGTATTTTTCCAGGACATTCACATTCTACTGACTCTTTGTTGCTCTTGATAGTGGAGTAAAGCGGATCATACAAATCAGACACATGCCGCCTACCCTACTGATATCAGCAGAACCAGCCAACCATCCAACGTATATGAGCTGTCCCGACTTCCCAAACGACAGATGGATTTCCATGTGCCCAATCCTTCTGTTGTCAGGGGAGATACATGTCTGGCAGTGGCTTTCTCCTCTTTGAGAAAACAAGCATGACTGGCCGATCCTGGGTGTGGGGTCAGGAATAGCTCGTAGTTGAATGAGCATTACACTGATAGCTAAAGCGTATGGCCAACCTAAGAAGAGCACAGATGGTTATTCTGAATACACTACTGCAACAGCAAAAAGTTTATCTGTGCTATACTTCAGAGAAAGAAACATGGTCAACTGAGCGACATCAACCAACTGGCCTTTACAACATTGACTGATGATGTCCATACACTCCATTGTCCCTCCAGTAGACTCCTCTATCTCCACCAGACTCCACTGTCTCCCCAGTAGACCTCTCTATCCTCTCCAGACTCGCCTGTCTCCCCAGTAGACCTCTCTATCCTCTCCAGACCCGACTGTCTCCCCAGTAGACCTCTCTATCCTCTCCAGACTTGCCTGTCTCCCCAGTAGACCCCTCTCTCCCCTCCAGACTCGCCTGTCTCCCCAGTAGACCCCTCTATCCCCTCCAGACTCGCCTGTCTCCCCAGTAGACCCCTCTATACCCTCCAGACTCGCCTGTCTCCCCAGTAGACCCCTCTATCCCCTCCAGATTCGCCTGTCTCCCCAGTAGACCCCTCTATCCCCTCCAGACCCGCCTGTCTCCCAAGCAGACTCTTCTGTCTGTCCAGCAGACACCTCTGCCCCTCATGATTCTCATATCTTCCCAGTTTACACCTCTGATTTCCAGTAAACTAATCTGTCCATTTCAGAACCCTCTGTCCCCCAGTGGACCACCCTGTTCCCTCCACACGCTTTTGCCTCCCCCAGACTCCTCTATCCCCTCTAGAAGTGCTGTTCTCTCCCTGACCTCTCTGCTCCCCCCCAGCAACCTAAAATCCAGACATCTAAGAGGAACACTGCCTACGTGATGATCTCGATATGAAATCCTAAAAAAGGGAACAATAGTAGTGTTTTTTTTTTTGTTTCTGTCCTCTCCTGACTCTTCTAGAGCCAGCTTGTCTCCTCTGGAAACTAGAAATTGGGCATGTTGTAATCCAGACATTAGGTAGTTAAAAAAGGTTGACACAATTGTCTGGTTCATAAACATTTCCTTTAACATGTCACCCATGAAACAATGAGTCAGTAGACACTAAGATGGTGAAGAACTGTCATGTCCTGTGATGTGGCTGTAATATATTAACATATTGATACTAAAGGCTTGAAGTCCCTCTCAGGTGAGGATAATGTTCCTTCGTGGTCATAGGATTGGTCTGGAATTCTCCATTGTCCTCCATTATTTACGTCTAGAACTTTTTGAAGACTAACATGTCCTAGTGGAGAAGCTGAAGCCCTAAGTGACACTATACAGGCTTGTCCTGGGCTTGGTCTATATTTAGGATCTGCCCAAGTCGCTTTGTCATGCTTACAGAAAAGATTTCCAAGCAACAATCATGAAGCTGGTCTGGTTAATATAAAAAATCTGTCTACTTCACAGCTTAGCAGAGGCACGGGAAGCGTTCCTGTCTTGTGTGGTTTGGCAAGATTTGTGTAGCTGGCACATCTGATGAATGCACCATAGTCCTTAATATAGTGGTTTTAGAGTATTATACAGTATCTAGGAAGGTTTTATTGCATCTAGTATTACAGTAAGTGGAATGAAGTCATCAGAAGAGGGAAACTAAGTCACTCTCTGGATTAAACCAATATTACATTACAATGTAACCTGGAGGGGGGAGATCGGTGTCATCCCGACTCCGGTCACGACAACTGTTCAGGTAACCTCCACAGGGAAAAAAAGCAAAAATATACGTCTATATAATTATATATTTATACAATGAAAAATAAACTTCTTCTAGTGGTTTTTAAGACAGTGATAGTGCTAAAAAAAAAGGCATCTGGGTTTTTGGATGCCGTCGTCTAAAGACATCCTACTACTCAAGCTATGTAGATCTTCACTGGTCAGTCATGGGACGGATCTCAATCTAACGTCAGGTCTGTCATTGGCAGCGTCGGTTCTAGACCAGAGTTGGGCTTTCCATTGCCTAAGACACGAGTGTCCTACAGTGACCTCCGCTGTGGTGGAGTGCAGGACACTGGTGAGCTCTTTAGGGGGCAAAAACAAAAACTAAAAACAACACAAGCTAAACTGGATAATAGAATTGTTCCCTTCTCATTCATCTGAATTCATGGAGTGGTCTCCAGTCAAGGATCCAGGAGTAACCGGGTCACCAACCATGCATGTTATAGCCTAAATGTTCACAGAGGCTGGAGAGAACCGAGAGGATCATGAGATGAAGACCGTGTGAACAGACGGCATTGGAATGTCCTCTAGCTACCCAAGGTGCTCTGCCATGATCCATGACTCTCCACAAACCCAGAACATCAACAACAACAACGACAACACAGTTGGGTCATTCTGAACCCTACAAAGTGCTTCTGTCATAGAGAGCTCTCCATCCAATATGAACGTCACTCAACCCTGTTTGTTTCCATACGTTACGATGGTGTCGGACATATCCCAGGCCTTGAGGAGCCGGCTAGTCTTTGCAGGTGTACACTTCCTCCCTCTGAGTACACTGTTTGCACTCCACATAGCAGCACCAGCGAACCTGACACTGGCAAGGCCTCGTCACCACCTTGCTTTGGGTATTATGTCCTCGACCGCAGCAAATGCTTTCGCAGTTTTTGTCTTTGTAACACCTCCTCCCGAATGTTCCAGGGGAATACTTGCTCATTAGGCAAAAGTTTGGAGAATCGTCAATGTAAATTAGGTCTGTAGTCCTTGGGATGTGGTCGGTGTGACCCGAAATGGGTTTTTTGGCTGGAGAAATGTCCCCTTCCCCCGTAGCTTCGTTGGTGGTGCTTCCTACTTTGAGGGAAGTCTCATATTTTTGCTTCAACTGCTTTCCAATTTCATGAAAAGGAGAAAGCTGTCTCCAACAAGTGCGGACTGTGCAAGATCCAGACACACCGTGACATTTGCAAGTGGTCTTCACTCCGGCTTTTATCACCTAGAAATAAAGAAAACAATTAAATTGTGAAACCAAAAAAAATCTGCCATATATACGAAGGAAAGCGTCTCAGTGCTGGAGAAAACTGTGACAACCCCTCCCAACCACATAACATTAACACTAGGTAGTCACCCGCGTCCTGTGGGGGACTGATGGATTATATCTCGAGATTAAGTCAATGAGAACCGGCACATTGCGACACTGAGTTAACCAATAACAATTTCTTGGAATTTTTGACCTCATGGTAACTTGTCGAGGTCCCAGATCTCAACTTCTAGTTCTCCTGCCCCCTGTTCCAGACGAATCCATTTATCACTGATTCTTAACATAAAAGACCAGAAAAAAAAAAAAAAACTCACTTCTAATAAAGTCACTTTTACGTATATTAAAGGGAACCTTAATGAATCTTTTTAGGTCCTACGGCTGGTTGGGCGGGAGATCCACCAATTCCTAACACACGGGGGAGGTTGTCGAAGTTGAGTTCCCTAAAGTTCAGCAGTTCATACAGGGACAACTAGAACGGTCCTTATAGGTCTAGTGAATGAAAAAAAGTTTCAGTAGCACCCTTGACCGTCCGAAAATCCCAACACAGACACCGGCAACCTTTGCACACTCCTCAAACAGGTTTTCTTCAGCGATGCTCAAGAGGTGCCGAACGGCTATGGCGAAAATCTCACACATCTGCAGATTTTCTTCGTTTCAAGTTTATGCTCAAAGCCTATAACTCTGCCCTTCACCTCGCCAAACAAGCTTACTTTACCTCTCTCATCTCTTCTCTCTCTCCAATAACCCTAAACGACTCTTTGACACCTTTCACTTCCTCCTTACGCCAAAGGTGCGGGTACCTGTCACAGACCTCAGTGCTCAAGACATGGTCACATACTTTAAAGACACAATCAACAACATCCGTCAGGAAATAACCCAACCTCCAAGCAGTATCAGTCCCCTTCCCTCCCTTGCTGGTCATTGTGAACTCTCATTATTTGACCCTGTAACAGAAGAAGAAGTCTCCCAGCTCCTTTCTTCTTCTCGCCCCACTACTTGCACAAGCGATCCTATCCTGTCACACCTCCTCTGGTCTCTGTCCCCTACTGTTACAACTCACCTTACTAAAATATTTATCCTCTCTCTCTCTCTCTTCTGGAATCTTCCCCTCCTCCTTTAAACATGCTGTCATAACCCCACTACTGAAAAATCCTCCCTTGACCCATCATGTGCTGCTAACTACTGACCTGTCTCTAACCTCCCTTTCATCTCTAAACTCCTGGACCGCTTGGTCTACTCCCGCCTAATCCGCTATCTCTCTGCTAACTCTCTTCTGGACCCCTTACAGTCAGGTTTTCATGCACTACACGCTACAGAAATGGCCCTCACAAAGGTTTCCAACGATGTCCTAAAGGCTAAATCTAAAGGGAACTATTCACTACTTATTCTTCTGGATCTCTCAGCAGTATCTGACACTGTAGACCACAAACTCCTCCTCACTATGGTCCGCTCTATTGGCCTCAGGGATAGCGCTCTCTCTTGGTTTTCTTCCTATCTCTGACCGCTCATTTAGTGTATCATTCGCTGGGGCTATTTCTTCTCCTTTGCCCCTTGCGGTTGGGGTTCCTCAAGGCTCGGTCCTAGGTCCCCTCCTCTTCTCTCTGTACACAGACCCAGTTGGACAAACCATTCACAAATTTGGCTTTCAATACCATCTTTATGCAGATGATACCCAACTATATACCTCATCCCGTGACATCACCCTGCACTAATACAGAACACCAGTGACTGTCTCTAACATCATGTCTTCTCTCTATCTGAAATTGAATCCTTCAAAAACTGAACTTCTTGTGTTCCCTCCATCTAGTAACCATCCTAACCCTGATATCTCCATTTCTGTCTGTTGCCTTACTATTACCCTGAGGCGGCATGCCCGCTGTCTGGGGGTTGTATTTGATTCACCTTTAGCCCACATATTCAGACACTTGCATGCTCTGCCACCTGCACCTCAAAAACATCTCTAGAATTCGCCCTTTTCTCACCATGGAAACATCAAAACCCCTCATTGTCACTCTGACCCCCTCATTGTCGCTCTGACCCCCTCATTGTCGCTCTGACCACTCATTGTCGCTCTGACCCCCTCATTGTCGCTCTGACCACTCATTGTTGCTCTGACCCCTCATTGCCGCTCTGATTCTCTCTCGTCTTCACTATTGTAATTCTCTTCTAATTGTTCTTCCTCTTACTAATCTCTCCCCACTACAATCTGTCCTGAATGCGGCCGCCAGATTCCTCTTTCTGTCAAACCAGTACATACACACACCTACTTTGTGTCAGTCGCTGTATTGGTTGCCCATCCATCACAGAATACAATATAAAATTATCACACTGACCCACAAATCCATCCATAGTGCTGCGCCCCCCTATATCTCCTCTCTCGTCACTGTCTACCGCCCTAACCGTCCTCTCCATTCTGCCAATGACCTTAGACTTGCATCCTCTGTTATCCGATCATCCCATTCCTGTCTCCAAGACTTTTCTCAAGCTGCACCGGTGCTCTGTAATGCTTTACCCAAGACAATCCGATTAATCCCCAACTACAGCAGCTTCAAAACTGCTCTAAAATCACATCTGTATGGTCAGGCTTATCACGTGCCCTGATCACAGTGTAGTGTGCGGAGGTGCAGAACAATAATACCTTTTATCCGTCCTCCTCTGTTCCTCAGATCCGGCCCCTCCATCTAGACGTTACACTGCACTCCTCGCACTTAGTATCTGTTTGTAGATTGTAAGCTCTTGTGAGCGGGGTCCTCACTCCTCTTGTGTCCTCTCTATCTCCTCATAGATTGTAAGCTCTTGTGAGCGGGGCCCTCACTCCTCTTGTGTCCTCCTCTCTATCTCCTCATAGATTGTAAGCTCTTGTGAGCGGGGTCCTCACTCCTCTTGTGTCCTCCTCCTATCTCCTCATAGATTGTAAGCTCTTGTGAGCGGGGTCCTCACTCTTCTTGTGTCCTCTCCTATCTCCTCATAGAATGTAAGCTCTTGTGAGCGGGGTCCTCACTCCTCTTGTGTCTTCTCTATCTCCTCATAGATTGTAAGCTCTTGTGAGCGGGGCCCTCACTCCTCTTGTGTCCTCCTCTCTATCTCCTCATAGATTGTAAGCTCTTGTGTCCCGGCCCTTACTACTATTGTTTCACATGTTTATTTCTTTGTCACATGTAATGTCTCATATTGTGTGTTCATGTGTCCTCTGATTTGTAAAGTGCTACGGAATATGTTGGTGCTATACAAGTAAAGTTATTATTATTATTATTATTATTATTAGGCCCCTTGGGGGGTCCCTATGTCTATAGAGGTCTGTGCTCCCCACTAGTTAGCGTAGGGGCACAAGCCAAGTTATAAAGGAGTTTTGTGTCCCTAAAGCTGGACCGTCTGCTTAAGGCTATGGAGACTTATCTTCGGACTCCGATATATTTGATTTCTCATAGTTTGTAAGCCTGTAGCCCGAGGGTGTAATGGACCACAGATAAGTAGCAGAAGCCCCAGAGGTGGGTGACCCCACAGGCTGGACTGCAGCGTGGGCAAAAACAGCAATATTTATAGATGTCACCACCCAGCACTTGTTCAGGACAAGATAGCCAGGTGAGGAGGGGGGTTACAGCTCTTGGTTGCAGGTCCAACCCCGCTCTACTCTATGTACAAGCAGGA
Organism: Leptodactylus fallax; assembly: GCA_947044405.1. Taxonomy (NCBI): domain Eukaryota; kingdom Metazoa; phylum Chordata; class Amphibia; order Anura; family Leptodactylidae; genus Leptodactylus; species Leptodactylus fallax. The sequence goes on from CAMRHE010000919.1 coordinate 168,262, forward strand.
GGAGTAGAGCATAGAGTCATAAAATGGGGCTATGAGGGGGCAGCATAGATTAGTAAGTAGTCTTAAGTGAAAAAAAAACCCTTTAGTTATTTATGGGCAGTTATGTGTGCACTGTATGGTAATCAGAAATGGATACTGTATGTAGTGGTATGTACAGCACTGTATACAGTATTATTGTATGTCGGCAATGTATGGCAGTACTATGTGGGCACTGTATGTAGTGGTATGTAGAGCACTGTATACAGTATTATTGTATGTCGGCAATGTATGGCAGCACTATGTGGGCACTGTATGTAGTGGTATGTACAGCACTGTATACAGTATTATTGTATGTCTGCAATGTATGGCAGTACTATGTGGGCACTGTATGTAGTGGTATGTAGAGCACTGTATACAGTACAGTATTATTGTATGTCGGCAATGTATGGCAGCACTATGTGGGCACTGTATGTAGTGGTATGTACAGCACTGTATACAGTATTATTGTATGTCGGCAATGTATGGCAGCACTATGTGGGCACTGTATGTAGTGGTATGTACAGCACTGTATACAGTATTATTGTATGTCGGCAATGTATGGCAGTACTATGTGGGCACTGTATGTAGTGGTATGTAGAGCACTGTATACAGTATTATTGTATGTCGGCAATGTATGGCAGTACTATGTGGGCACTGTATGTAGTGGTATGTAGAGCACTGTATACAGTACAGTATTATTGTATGTCGGCAATGTATGGCAGTACTATGTGGGCACTGTATGTAGTGGTATGTACAGCACTGTATACAGTATTATTGTATGTCGGCAATGTATGGCAGTACTATGTGGGCACTCTATGTAGTGGTATGTACAGCACTGTATACAGTATTATTGTATGTCGGCAATGTATGGCAGTACTATGTGGGCACTGTATGTAGTGGTATGTACAGCACTGTATACAGTATTATTGTATGTCGGCAATGTATGGCAGTACTATGTGGGCACTGTATGTAGTGGTATGTAGAGCACTGTATACAGTATTATTGTATGTCGGCAATGTATGGCAGTACTATGTGGGCACTGTATGTAGTGGTATGTACAGCACTGTATACAGTATTATTGTATGTCGGCAATGTATGGCAGTACTATGTGGGCACTGTATGTAGTGGTATGTAGAGCACTGTATACAGTATTATTGTATGTCGGCAATGTATGGCAGTACTATGTGGGCACTGTATGTAGTGGTATGTAGAGCACTGTATACAGTACAGTATTATTGTATGTCGGCAATGTATGGCAGCACTATGTGGGCACTGTATGTAGTGGTATGTACAGCACTGTATACAGTATTATTGTATGTCGGCAATGTATGGCAGTACTATGTGGGCACTGTATGTAGTGGTATGTAGAGCACTGTATACAGTATTATTGTATGTGGGCACTGTATGTAGTGGTATGTAGAGCACTGTATACAGTACAGTATTATTGTATGTCGGCAATGTATGGCAGTACTATGTGGGTACTGTATGTAGTGGTATGTACAGCACTGTATACAGTATTATTGTATGTCGGCAATGTATGGCAGCACTATGTGGGCACTGTATGTAGTGGTATGTACAGCACTGTATACAGTATTATTGTATGTCTGCAATGTATGGCAGTACTATGTGGGCACTGTATGTAGTGGTATGTACAGCACTGTATACAGTATTATTGTATGTCGGCAATGTATGGCAGTACTATGTGGGCACTGTATGTAGTGGTATGTAGAGCACTGTATACAGTATTATTGTATGTGGGCACTGTATGTAGTGGTATGTAGAGCACTGTATACAGTACAGTATTATTGTATGTTGGCAATGTATGGCAGCACTATGTGGGCACTGTATGTAGTGGTATGTAGAGCACTGTATACAGTATTATTGTATGTCGGCAATGTATGGCAGCACTATGTGGGCACTGTATGTAGTAATATTGTATATGGTCACTGTATGACACAGCTTGTGTTAGGGCAGTATTGTGTGGCACCGTGTATCATTAATATGTGGGCACTGTATAGCAGTATAACATGGGTATCATATGGCAATATTATGACTACAGTTTGTGGGCGCTTTACTTAGGCGCTTTATGGAGTTATATTTTGGGCACAAATGAGAGCCTGCAGACTAGTTTGGGGCCTTTTAGACTTCTGGTTGCAGAAAGTTATGCAGTATAGCAGAATAATTCTACTGAAGGGGATGGCGAGGATATCTATTTCCATGGAGTGGTGATATGCCTCGTCTGGGCACCTGGACTCTGCGGCGTCTACATCTTTAGTCACGCTTGAAAGACCGAAGAAAAGGTGAATAAATATTTATTGACAGCTACTTTATGACTTAGTTGTGACAGTCCTGCGGGAGGCGCTCACAATTGCACTCTGGCATACCACTCCGACTGGGAATTTGCCAAATTTGACATTACACAGTCCATTTCAGAAAAAATACTGTGAGTATCAGCGATCGGGGCCAACAATCACACCCCAAGCCCGTAACAGCGGAGACCTCAACAAACATACCCCAATCACACACGGTAGCAATGCAAGGAACAGCCGCTACACAAAGAGCTGATGTATAGGATACAGTCAGCAGGTAGGGCAGCGGGGCCGCTCCGCACAGCATGACATCACACATCGAATACAGCTTGTCACATTATATAGAATATACCACATCACAAAACAATTTCCTGCAGCAGAGAGGTAAGAGCCATTTCATTTATACACTCCAAACACCTCCAAAGCTGCAAGATCATTTAAAGGGAGACTGTCCCACACCCAAGCAGATAGAAATTCTAGGGTCTGTTGATGCTATTCTATCTGCAGGGCTTCCCAGCCTGGTGCAGGGCTACCATTTTGTTTCTGGTCCTTCCACAGCTCTTTGGTCTTCACCATAGTGGAGTTTGGAGTGTGACTGTTTGAGGTTGTGGACAGGAGTCTTTTATACTGATAACAATGTCACACAGGAGCCATTACTACAGGTAATGAGTGGAGGACAGAGGAGCCTCTTAAAGGAGAAGTTACAGGGCTGTGGAGACAGAAATCTTACTTGTTTGTAGGTGACCAAATACTTATTTTCCACCATAATTTGCAAATAAATTCTTAAAAAATCAGACAATGTGATTTTCTGGATTAGTTTTCTCATTTTGTCTCTCATAGTTGAGGTCTACCTATGATGACAATTACAGGCCGGCCTCATCTTTATAAGTGGGAGAACTTGCACAATTGGTGGCTGACTAAATACTTTTTTTTCCCCACTGTATATATATATACAGAAACAGTGCCACAGCTGGCCACAGGTTGTGTGTGGTATTGCATCTCTATCCCATTCTCTTCACTGGAGCTGAGCTGCAGTACCTCAAACAACCAGCAGACAGGTGCAGCGCTGCAGCCATGTGAATATCATCCTGGACAACCCCTTTCATGTTCGCAGCTTTTTGCTTTTATAACATCTGGAAACTTCTGGTGGATAATTCTGACTCCTCTGACATATTTGTAGCCCAAGGCTCGCTGCAGCAGTGTCTCTGCCTCTGAATATTCATTACATGGGGGGTTAAGGGGCACTAGGAGACCCTTGCATTCCTCCTCATATGAACACTTGGACGCACAGTCTTGGTCTATGTTCAGATGTTTCAGGTTTCACCCCACAATATGAGGAGCCTGGCGCCCCCCTCGCCGGCCTGGGATTTGTCCGGTAAGCGCTGACATTCCTGAGAACATGGTGTGCGCGGTGCAGTGAAATAATACATGACACAGATGGGTGAATGCCCGGCCTGGCTGGGTAACCGCATCTCCCTGCAAGTGGCCCTCACGTTGGTGGGATATGCTTGATCACACACACCTCACACAAGGTACGACCTTGGGGGATTAAGAAACTGAGCAACAATTCTGAATGGTACTCAAAAAATTCTGCTTCGTGATACTCTGCGGAGACAGCGGCAAATCTCACAAAAACGCCGCGGCCTCCTGGTGGAGAGCTGTGGGAACAACAAGGGTCACTACTGGCAACGGGACTGGTGGAGACCAACAAGTGACCACTGAAGAGGACACCACCAATGGCCTGTACAATCAGCCACACCCTGTAGTCAGCCTGCACACCAGCAGCAAATAACAGCGATGACATCATAACACACCAGCTGCAAATAACAGCGATGACATAACACACCAGCTGCAAATAACAGCGATGACATCATAACACACCAGCTGCAAATAAAAGCGATGACATCATAACACACCAGCTGCAAATAACAGCGATGACATCATAACACACCAGCTGCAAATAACAGCGATGACATCATAACACACCAGCTGCAAATAACAGCGATGACATCATAACACACCAGCTGCAAATAACAGCGATGACATCATAACACACCAGCTGCAAATAAAAGTGATGACATCATAACACACCAGCTGCAAATAACAGCGATGACATCATAACACACCAGCTGCAAATAAAAGCGATGACATCATAACACACCAGCTGCAAATAACAGCGATGACATCATAACACACCAGCTGCAAATAACAGCGATGACATCATAACACACCAGCTGCAAATAACAGCGATGACATCATAACACATAGCTGCAAATAACAGCGATGACATCATAACACACTAGCTGCAAATAACAGCGATGTCATCATAACACACCAGCTGCAAATAACAGCAATGACATCATAACACACCAGCTGCAAATAACAGCAATGACATCATAACACACCAGCTGCAAATAACAGCGATGACATCATAACACACCAGCTGCAAATAACAGCGATGACATCATAACAGACCAGCAGCAAATAACAGCGATGACATCATAACACATAGCTGCAAATAACAGCGATGACATCATAACACACCAGCTGCAAATAACAGCGATGACATCATAACACACCAGCTGCAAATAACAGCGATGACATCATAACACACCAGCTGCAAATAACAGCGATGACATCATAACAGACCAGCAGCAAATAACAGCGATGACATCATAACACATAGCTGCAAATAACAGCGATGACATCATAACACACCAGCTGCAAATAACAGCGATGACATCATAACACACCAGCTGCAAACAGCGATGACATCATAACACACCAGCTGTAAATAACAGCAATTACATCATAACACACAGCTACAAATAACAGCGATGACATCTTAACACACCAGCTGAAAATAACAGCGATGACATCATAACACACCAGCGATGCAAACCCTCAAACAGCGATGACATCATAACACACCAGCTGCAAATAAAAGCGATGACATCATAACACACCAGCAGCAAATAACAGCGATGACATCATAACACATAGCTGCAAATAACAGCGATGACATCATAACACATAGCTGCAAATAACAGCGATGACATCATAACACATAGCTGCAAATAACAGCGATGTCATCATAACACACCAGCTGCAAATAACAGCGATGACATCATAACACACCAGCTGCAAATAACAGCAATGACATCATAACACACCAGCTGCAAACAGCAATGACATCATAACACACAGCTGCAAATAACAGCGATGACATCATAACACACCAGCTGCAAATAACAGCGATGACATCATAACACACCAGCAGTAAATAAAAGCAATTACATCATAACACACCAGCTGCAAATAACAGTGATGACATCATAACACAGCTGCAAACAGCGATGACATCATAAGACACAGCTGTAAATAACAGTGATGACATCATAACACACCAGCTGCAAATAATGATGACACCGTAACACACAGCTGCAAACAGTGATTACATCATAACACAGCTGCAAATAGCAGTGATGACATCATAACACACAGCTGCAAATAACAGTGATGACATCATAACACACCAGAAGGAAATATAGGTGATGACATCACAAGATAATTCATCACAGACTAGCTTCTAATGGGGAAGAAGACATGAAAAGCACAAGCAGTATATATATATATACACACACACACACACACACACTGTATTTGGGGTGACCTCAGAACACACTGCAGTCTGTGAAGGTTACGACACTTCAGCACTACTACAGGATCTGCGATTACATCACAGCAGACAGGATGATATAACAGAAGAGATTATCAAACCATATTCAACCCAAAATTTTGTCTGAACACAAAACTTTTGGGGTTCGTCGCCCACAAACCATAAGTGCAATTATTATACTCTAAGATCTCTTCAGACCCCGATGTATAATAGGCGGAGGCCCCGGGGAGGTGCAGAAACATAATACAGCATTATATTCGCCTCTCCTGGGCCTCCCTGCAGTGTCTGTTGCTCTCTTTGGGTTCTCCTCTGGCCTCTTTCAGTCTCCAGAGTGATGTCATGCACCCACGTTCACTACTGAGGTCTGTGATTGGACTCAGCGGTCACATGGGGCACACTGAGCATCATGGCGACACTCAGGAGGCCGGAAGAGGCCAGAAGAAGACTGAGAGCACCAGACGGTGCAGGGAGGCCCAGGAGAGGAGAGGGGAGGGGAGTATATAGGATTATTACTGCTGGTTACCTCCACCTGATATACTCTGGGCTCTGAAGAGATCAGAGAATAAGAATTTCACTTCTAGTTCTATCCGACCAAGTTTGGACAGAGACAAAACAGAGGCTCAATGAAGGGAATCCATCTCTGCAAAGCATCAGCAGTCAGAAATATGACATGTCAGAACATCAGGCAATGTGGATGACATCACAAAAAACCAACTATAAATTATGACATTACAACATTATAAGGTAATGACATCACAAATCACCAGTATGTTATATAGATGATTGTCATCACAAATCACCAGTATGTTATATAGATGATGACATCACAAATCACCAGTATGTTATATAGATGATGACATCACAAATCACCAGTATGTTATATAGATGATGACATCACAAATCACCAGCATGTTATATAGAGGATGACTGGCTACCCATTGCCCAGCGAATAGAGTTCAAACTACTAACGCTGACATACAAAGCCATCCACAGCCTGTCCCCTCCATATATCTCCGACGTAATCTCCCGCTACCTGCCCGCACGTAACCTCCGATCCTCCAAAGACCTGCTACTCTGCTCTTATATGCTCCTCGCACAACCGTCTCCAAGACTTCTCCCGTGCATCCCCCATACTCTGGAACTCATTACCAAGACACATAAGACTGACCCCCACAGTCACAAGCTTCAAGAAGGCCCTGAAGACTCACCTATTCAGGAAGGCCTACAACCCCCAATAACACTACTGTCACCACACCGCCATATGTACAACCCCCAATAACACTACTGTCACCACACCGCCATCTGTACAGCCCCCAATAACACTACTGTCACCACACCGCCATCTGTACAGCCTCCAATAACACTACTGTCACCACACCGCCATCTGTACAACCTCTACCACCACCTTCTGTCTCTATAGTTATATTCTTGTACATAGGAGGCAGTATTATAGTAGTTATATTCTTGTACACAGGGGGCAGTATTATAGTAGTTATATTCTTGTACATAGGGGACAGTATTATAGTAGTTATATTCTTGTACATAGGAGTAGTATTATAGTAGTTATATTCTTGTACATAGGAGTAGTATTATAGTAGTTATATTCTTGTACATAGGAGTATTATTATAGTAGTTATATTCTTGTACATAGGAGGTAGTATTATAGTAGTTATATTCTTGTACATAGGAGCAGTATTATAGTAGTTATATTCTTGTACATAGGAGCAGTATTATAGTAGTTATATTCTTGTACATAGGAGCAGTATTATAGTAGTTATATTCCTGTACATAGGAGGTAGTATTATAGTAGTTATATTCTTGTACATAGGAGCAGTATTATAGTAGTTATATTCTTGTACATAGGAGCTGTATTATAGTAGTTATATTCTTGTACATAGGAGGTAGTATTATAGTAGTTATATTCTTGTACATAGGAGTAGTATTATAGTAGTTATATTCTTGAACATAGGAGCAGTATTATAGTAGTTATGTTCTTGTAGATAGAAGGTAGTATTATAGTAGTTATATTCTTGTACATAGGAGTAGTATTATAGTAGTTATATTCTTGTACATAGGAGCAGTATTATAGTAGTTATATTCTTGTACATAGGAGTAGTATTATAGTAGTTATATTCTTGTACATAGGAGTAGTATTATAGTAGTTATATTCTTGTACATAGGAGCTAGTATTATAGTAGTTATATTCTTGTCTATAGGAGCAGTATTATAGTAGTTATATTCTTGTACATAGGAGGCAGTATTATAGTAGTTATATTCTTGTACAAGGAGCTGTATTATAGTAGTTATATTTGTATATAGGAGCAGTATTATAGTAGTTATATTCTTGTACATAGGAGTAGTATTATAGTAGTTATATTCTTGTACATAGGTGGTAGTATTATAGTAGTTATATTCTTGTACATAGGAGCAGTGTTATAGTAGTTATATTCTTGTACATAGGAGTAGTATTATAGTAGTTATATTCTTGTACATAGGGGGTAGTATTATAGTAGTTATATTCTTGTACATAGGAGATAGTATTATAGTAGTTATATTCTTGTACATAGGGGGTAGTATTATAGTAGTTATATTCTTGTACATAGGGGGTAGTATTATAGTAGTTATTTTCTTGTACATAGGAGATAGTATTATAGTAGTTATATTCTTGTACATAGGACATAGTATTATAGTAGTTATATTCTTGTACATAGGAGCAGTATTATAGTAGTTATATTCTTGTACATACGAGCAGTATTATAGTAGTTATATTCTTGTACATAGGAGGTAGTATTATAGTAGTTATATTCTTGTACATAGGAGCAGTATTATAGTAGTTATATTCTTGTACATAGGGGGCAGTATTATAGTAGTTATATTCTTGTACATAGGAGTAGTATTATAGCAGTTATATTCTTGTACATAGGAGGTAGTATTATAGTAGTTATATTCTTGTACATAGGAGTAGTATTATAGTAGTTATATTCTTGTACATAGGAGCAGTATTATAGTAGTTATATTCTTGTACATAGGAGGTAGTATTATAGTAGTTATATTCTTGTACATAGGAGGTAGTATTATAGTAGTTATATTCTTGTACATAGGAGCAGTATTATAGTAGTTATATTCTTGTATATAGGAGTAGTATTATAGTAGTTATATTCTTGTACATAGGAGCAGTATTATTGTAGTTATATTCTTGTACATAGGAGTAGTATTATAGTAGTTATATTCTTGTACATAGGTGGTAGTATTATAGTAGTTATATTCTTGTACATAGGAGATAGTATTATAGTAGTTATATTCTTGTACACAGGGGGCAGTATTATAGTAGTTATATTCTTGTACAAAGGAGCAGTATTATAGTAGTTATATTCTTGTACATAGGAGGTAGTATTATAGTAGTTATATTCTTGTACATAGGAGCAGTATTATAGTAGTTATATTCTTGTACATAGGGGGCAGTATTATAGTAGTTATATTCTTGTACAAAGGAGCAGTATTATAGTAGTTATATTCTTGTACATAGGAGCAGTATTATAGTAGTTATATTCTTGTACATACCCTGTTTCCGAAAATAAGACAGTGCTTATATTAATTTTTGCTCCCAAAGATGTGCTGTGTCTTATTTTCAGGGGATGTCTTATTTTTTTTCAATGAAGAAGAATTCACATTTATTGCTGAACAAAAAATGAACATTTATTATATACGGTACTGTACAGTAGTTGCATCACAAACCAGCATAACCAGACAAACTGTGAATCCTATCAAGAATTTCTTACTACCAACCATTATTCCATGTACAACAATTAACAGTATGGTACATTTACCAATATTACAGACGAAAGAAAGTAAAATTTATCAATGACAGTTATGTCATCATCTTCTAGGACATCATCATAAGAATCCAAACCATTAATTTCCCGCACACAGTATCATGTCCCAAGTGGCCCCGCACACAGTAGTTTGCCCCATAGTGGACCAGTTTTTATGTTCGCTCACCTCCCCGGGAAACCCGGGGCTGAAAAGACCCGGAGTATAATGATAGCAGAGATTGTGGGGTTCTCCCGCGGCCTCACATATCGATATACCGTATGTTCTGTTCGGGAACATACGCCTACTTCAGGGGATGCCTTATATTGCGAATTCTCCGAAACCTCCCCTATGCCTTACTTTCGGGGGTGTCTTATTTTCGGGGAAACATGGTAGGAGCAGTATTATAGTAGTTATATTCTTGTACATAAGGGCAGTATTATAGTAGTTATATTCTTGTACATAAGGGCAGTATTATAGTAGTTATATTCTTGTACATAGGAGTAGTATTATAGTAGTTATATTCTTGTACATAGGAGCAGTATTATAGTACTTATATTCTTGTACATAGGAGGTAGTATTATAGTAGTTATATTCTTGTACATAGGAGCAGTATTATAGTAGTTATATTCTTGTACATAGGAGGTAGTATTATAGTAGTTATATTCTTGTACATAGGAGCAGTATTATAGTAGTTATATTCTTGTACATAGGAGGTAGTATTATAGTAGTTATATTCTTGTACATAGGAGCAGTATTATAGTAGTTATATTCTTGTACATAGGAGTAGTATTATAGTAGTTATATTCTTGTACATAGGAGGCAGTATTATAGTAGTTATATTCTTGTACATAGGAGCAGTATTATAGTAGTTATATTCTTGTACATAGGAGCAGTATTATAGTAGTTATATTCTTGTACATAGGAGTAGTATTATAGTAGTTATATTCTTGTACATAGGAGGCAGTATTATAGTAGTTATATTCTTGTACATAGGAGCAGTATTATAGTAGTTATATTCTTGTACATAGGAGCAGTATTATAGTAGTTATATTCTTGTACATAGGTGTAGTATTATAGTAGTTATATTCTTGTACATAGGAGTAGTATTATAGTAGTTATATTCTTGTACATAGGAGGTAGTATTATAGTAGTTATATTCTTGTACATAGGAGTAGTATTATAGTAGTTATATTCTTGTACATAGGAGCAGTATTATAGTAGTTATATTCTTGTACATAGGAGCAGTATTATAGTAGTTATATTCTTGTACATAGGGAGCAGTATTATAGTAGTTATATTCTTGTACATAGGAGCAGTATTATAGTAGTTATATTCTTGTACATAGGTGTAGTATTATAGTAGTTATATTCTTGTACATAGGAGTAGTATTATAGTAGTTATATTCTTGTACATTGGAGCAGTATTATAGTAGTTATATTCTTGTACATAGGAGCAGTATTATAGTAGTTGTATTCTTGTACATAGGAGCAGTATTATAGTAGTTATAGTCTTGTACATAGGAGGTAGTATTATAGTAGTTATATTCTTGTACATAGGAGGTAGTATTATAGTAGTTATATTCTTGTACATAGGAGCAGTATTATAGTAGTTATATTCTTGTACATAGGGGGCAGTATTATAGTAGTTATATTCTTGTACATAGGAGTAGTATTATAGTAGATATATTCTTGTACATAGGAGGCAGTATTATAGTAGTTATATTCTTGTACATAGTAGCAGTATTATAGTAGTTATATTCTTGTACATAGGAGTAGTATTATAGTAGTTATATTCTTGTACATAGGAGCAGTATTATAGTAGTTATATTCGTGTACATAGGAGCAGTATTATAGTAGTTATATTCGTGTACATAGGGGATAGTATTATAGTAGTTATATTCTTGTACATAGGGGATAGTATTATAGTAGTTATATTCTTGTACATAGGAGTAGTATTATAGTAGTTATATTCTTGTACATAGGAGCAGTATTATAGTAGTTATATTCTTGTACATAGGAGCAGTATTATAGTAGTTATATTCTTGTACATAGGAGCTGTATTATAGTAGTTATATTCTTGTACATAGGAGCAGTATTATAGTAGTTATATTCTTGTACATAGGAGCAGTATTATAGATTATATTCTTGTACATAGGAGCAGTATTATAGTAGTTATATTCTTGTACATAGGGGCAGTATTATAGTAGTTATATTCTTGTACATAGGAGCAGTATTATAGTAGTTATATTCTTGTACATAGGAGCAGTATTATAGTAGTTATATTCTTGTACATAGGAGGTAGTATTATAGTAGTTATATTCTTGTACATAGGAGCAGTATTATAGTAGTTATATTCTTGTACATAGGAGGTAGTATTATAGTAGTTATATTCTTGTACATAGGAGCAGTATTATAGTAGTTATATTCTTGTACATAGGAGTAGTATTATAGTAGTTATATTCTTGTACATAGGAGGCAGTATTATAGTAGTTATATTCTTGTACATAGGAGCAGTATTATAGTAGTTATATTCTTGTACATAGGAGCAGTATTATAGTAGTTATATTCTTGTACATAGGAGTAGTATTATAGTAGTTATATTCTTGTACATAGGAGGCAGTATTATAGTAGTTATATTCTTGTACATAGGAGCAGTATTATAGTAGTTATATTCTTGTACATAGGAGCAGTATTATAGTAGTTATATTCTTGTACATAGGTGTAGTATTATAGTAGTTATATTCTTGTACATAGGAGTAGTATTATAGTAGTTATATTCTTGTACATAGGAGGTAGTATTATAGTAGTTATATTCTTGTACATAGGAGTAGTATTATAGTAGTTATATTCTTGTACATAGGAGCAGTATTATAGTAGTTATATTCTTGTACATAGGAGCAGTATTATAGTAGTTATATTCTTGTACATAGGAGTAGTATTATATTAGTTATATTCTTGTACATAGGGAGCAGTATTATAGTAGTTATATTCTTGTACATAGGAGCAGTATTATAGTAGTTATATTCTTGTACATAGGTGTAGTATTATAGTAGTTATATTCTTGTACATAGGAGTAGTATTATAGTAGTTATATTCTTGTACATTGGAGCAGTATTATAGTAGTTATATTCTTGTACATAGGAGCAGTATTATAGTAGTTGTATTCTTGTACATAGGAGCAGTATTATAGTAGTTATAGTCTTGTACATAGGAGGTAGTATTATAGTAGTTATATTCTTGTACATAGGAGGTAGTATTATAGTAGTTATATTCTTGTACATAGGAGCAGTATTATAGTAGTTATATTCTTGTACATAGGGGGCAGTATTATAGTAGTTATATTCTTGTACATAGGAGTAGTATTATAGTAGATATATTCTTGTACATAGGAGGCAGTATTATAGTAGTTATATTCTTGTACATAGTAGCAGTATTATAGTAGTTATATTCTTGTACATAGGAGTAGTATTATAGTAGTTATATTCTTGTACATAGGAGCAGTATTATAGTAGTTATATTCGTGTACATAGGAGCAGTATTATAGTAGTTATATTCGTGTACATAGGGGATAGTATTATAGTAGTTATATTCTTGTACATAGGGGATAGTATTATAGTAGTTATATTCTTGTACATAGGAGTAGTATTATAGTAGTTATATTCTTGTACATAGGAGCAGTATTATAGTAGTTATATTCTTGTACATAGGAGCAGTATTATAGTAGTTATATTCTTGTACATAGGAGCTGTATTATAGTAGTTATATTCTTGTACATAGGAGCAGTATTATAGTAGTTATATTCTTGTACATAGGAGCAGTATTATAGTATATTCTTGTACATAGGAGCAGTATTATAGTAGTTATATTCTTGTACATAGGGGCAGTATTATAGTAGTTATATTCTTGTACATAGGAGCAGTATTATAGTAGTTATATTCTTGTACATAGGAGTAGTATTATAGTAGTTATATTCTTGTACATAGGAGTAGTATTATAGTAGTTATATTCTTGTACATAGGAGGCAGTATTATAGTAGTTATATTCTTGTACATAGGAGCAGTATTATAGGAGTTATATTCTTGTACATAGGAGCAGTATTATAGTAGTTATATACTTGTACATAGGAGTAGTATTATAGTAGTTATATTCTTGTACATAGGAGCAGTATTATAGTAGTTATATTCGTGTACATAGGGGGCAGTATTATAGTAGTTATATTCTTGTAGTACATGTATCCTGTATTAGATTGGTATTATTACTCCTCCTGGCATTCTCCGTGTCTTGTACATATGTTATATCGTTTATCTGGGATTTCCCTCGTGTTGCTCTTCAGGATTAGATTCGGGACTTGTTTTAATCATTTGCTTTTATTGGCCAAACACAAAAGGACTTAAGTCAGGGATAAAGGGGTAAGTGCTTTTTTTGGGGGGGGGGTGGGGGCTGTTCCCATCTTATTGTCTGCTCCTTTCTCAGGATCTGCGGCTGGATATCTTGAGCTGTATTTGGCAATAGATAGGAAATTGTGTTTTTAATAAGAGGTCCATTCACATCACAGACATCTCAATAAAGAGGCTCTCACTTTAATTACACATGTCCGCGCCAGAGACTCTCCCTCTTTCATTAGTGACTGAGGTCACGCTGAGCCCACTTCACCAGACACAACAGGGCCGAACGCTGCCCAAAGGTTTCAGAATCTTTCTTAGGTTTGCAAAAAAAAAAAAAAAAAAAAATCAAGAAAGAAATCATAATGGAGAAGCCGATATATCAGTCACCTGACCTAGGACCCCAGAGATGATGCCTGGACACTCACCATGAGACACCCCCGCCATGAGACACAATATGAGACACTCCCACCATGAGACACCCCCACATGAGACACCCCCACCATGAGACACCCCCTGCCATGAGACACGTTATGAGACACTCCCTGCCATGAGACACCCCCGCCATCAGACACCCCCTGCCATGAGACACGTTATGAGACACTCCCACCATGAGACACCCCCACCATGAGACACGTTATGAGACACCCCCTGCCATGAGACACTCCCGCCATGAGACACCCCCGCCACGAGACACTCCCCGCCATGAGACACTCCCACCATGAGACACGTTATGAGACACTCCCGCCATGAGACACCCCCGCCATGAGACACCCCACCATGAGACACTCCCGCCATGAGACACGTTATGAGACACTCCCACCATGAGACACCCCCGCCATGAGACACTCCCGCCATGAGACACTCCCGCCATGAGACACCCCCGCCACGAGACACTCCCGCCATGAGACACGTTATGAGACACTCCCGCCATGAGACACGTTATGAGACACTCCCACCATGAGACACCCCACCATGAGACACCCCCGCCATGAGACACTCCCACCATGAGACATGTTATGAGACACTCCCACCATGAGACACCCCACCATGAGCACCCCCGCCAGAGACACCCCACCATGGACACGATGAGCCTCCCGCCATGAGACACCCCACCATGAGACACCCCCGCCATGAGACACGTTATGAGACACCCCACCATGAAACCCCCCGCCATGAGCACCCCCGCCATGAGACACTCCCACCATGAGACATGTTATGAGACACTCCCACCATGAGACACCCCACCATGAGACACCCCCGCCATGAGACACTCCCACCATGAGACACGTTATGAGACACTCCCGCCATGAGACACCCCACCATGAGACACCCCCGCCATGAGACACGTTATGAGACACCCCACCATGAAACACCCCCGCCATGAGACACCCCCCGCCATGAGAAACTCCCAGCCATGAGACACGTTATGAGACACTCCCGCCATGAGACACCCCCACCATGAGACACTCCCACCATGAGACACTCCCACCATGAGACACGTTATGAGACACTCCCACCATGAGACACCCCCGCCATGAGACACCCCCGCCATCCCAGAGATATGGGAATTCATAGCACCAATAATGGGGATAATCACCAGACTGGCACTATAAGGATTACCCAGAATTTCTCATCCCAGCAGGACATGACCCTTGTCAATCACACATAGTAAGGTGACCCCTCACACATTAGACCCCCCCATCCCTGGGCTCCATTCACACCATGCTTCCATCATTGCCCCCCACGCTGCCATTCTCCAGGGTCTCACTCACCTTGATCCCCACATTCGTGTTATGTAAGTCCATTCGCGCTCGGAGATCTCTGTCTGATTTTTTGCCCAAAAATTCCTTGACAAACTTGTTGCTGTATTTGAGGTTGTCGCCGCAGCCGCCCCACTGCCAGGCCTCCCTGTTCTCCAGGTCTGGAGCCTCGTCACACGTGCAGCGCTCCATCCGACCCGCACTGCACGCTTTGGCCATGGCGTGGGTGAGTCCAGCTGAGGAAATGGCGTAAAGGAAGGCTGTCTCCTTAAAACCTGCAGAAGGGAAGCGACGAGACTGTTAGTGGCGGCGCGGGCCGGAAACCTACTCACAGCTGAGGGATTGTTACAGTGTTACCCAGACTAGACAATCCTTTGTGGACTTTACACTGATACATATTCCCTGCACTGATACATTATAACAAATTCATTTTCATGACATTGATCTATTGCTATAAACCCGGAGCCCCCCTTTCTTTCCCCAATACCCCAATATTGGGACTCCTCTAATTTAGATGACGTTGCCATTTTTAATACCCCCTCCCCCCCGCCCCGGGATCCCGGCCAGGTTCATTTAACATGGGGCTGATGGCGAGCCGTCTCCACCGCGCGCCACATGGTTGCACAAGATATTAATTAACAAGCTCATAAACCCTGTGTGAATACGGCCATTCTAACCTCAGGTGTCTCCGGGGTCCGCCACCCACATGTCTCTGGTTTCAGCACTTCTCACATCACTGACCACAACAATAACCCTTTGTGTTCCGGAGATGAGGTTAAAGTCGCCGCCAGGACGACGTCGTATGGGGAGGCGCAGTCAGTGCTCAAGGAGTTAAAAGGCAAGTCCCAACCTGTCCCCCCTGACAGTAAGTGACAGGACACGTCTTATCTGGGAAGTTCTGGACTTTCACTTGTGTCCTAAGTATAGAACTGACCGGGAGCAGTGCGGGCGACATTGTTATAAGGATGGGGAAGTTTGTAGCGGAATTTGTGACAAATGTATCAAGAGAATTCTAAATAGAAAACAACGACGGAGAATTATCAGGAAAGCTGCAGGGGGCATAGGCAGGGGGTGCAGGCAGAGGGCCTAGGCAGGGGGTGCAGGCAGAGGGCATAGGCAGGGGGTGCAAGTAGTGTGTGCAGGCAGGGGGCATAGGGAGAGGGCATAGGCAAGGGGTGCAGGCAGTGGGTGCAGGCAGAGGGCCTAGGCAGGGGGTGCAGGCAGAGGGCATAGGCAGGGATTGCAAGCAGTGGGTGCAGGCAGGGGGCATAGGCAGGGGGTGCAAGCAGGGGGTGCAGGCAGAGGGCATAGTCAGGGGGTGCAGGCAGAGGACATAGGCAGGGGGTGCAAGCAATGGGCATAGGCAGGGGGTGCAGGCAGTGGGTGCAAGCAATGGGCATAGGCAGGGGGTGCAGGCATGGGGCACAGGCAGACCTGCATAGCACCGCTGCACACCACAGTGCACAGTATTGCTTCCCTGCATAGGGTACTGACATACAGATCTATAGAGAGATTCTATACGTAATATACCTTCACCCTATCGGCATACAGAGCTGTATTTCTTTGTAGCAAAACATTATGCAAATAAGTTATGCAGGTAAAGAAAATAGTACAATTGGAGTTTGGTGGGGGATAAATCCTAGCACTGAGAATAGCGGAGGCCTTACTATATTACTAGATGCCATCCTGGGTGCTAAACACAGAGAAACCTAATGAAAAAATGGGGGGTCCGACAACCTCCTCATTAATATTCACTGCCCTGAGGTGATGTCACCTTACCCTGAGCCAGCAGCCGGGTGACCCAGAGAGTAGCCCGCGGGGTGAGGTGACATGAATTATTGGGCGCACCGTGCTCCTCTCCTACACATACATGGACATATATGCCGCATTTCAAGGCGATTTAGGGGCCAACATAAAGGTGTCAAAACACTGGATGTAAGTAATGATTTGTGGTCAGTGACAGCAAGCAGAGGTCCTAACCATGGTGAGGAACTGAAGCATAAAGCCTATGGACAAGCTTTCTTTCCATACGACTGCGCCGGCCCTTTAAGCAGGTGACGGTGACCTTATGGGAAGTGACTAGATACACAGTAAGCAGCGGTATGTGCAGGTCACTTACTGAGGAGGAGGAGGGGGAGTGCGGTGTGACCCAGGGCAGTACAGCAGTGTAATAAACTGAATGTTAACTTATCACCCAGCTTTCCCAGGTGCTGATCACACACACACAACACTCTTGCAGATCACCCAATGCAAGTCCCGTGGTCAGAGACTGATTGATATGACACCTGACCCATGCTAATTACATAATGAGGGCGGGTGAGGTCAGGGGTCAGTGGGGTCAGAGCTGGGGTCATTAAACCTACAGACTGAAGTCAGAGACGCAGCGAGGCCTCGGCCGCCATTCACACTCAGGTCTCAGGTAACACTGCTGGACAGTCCCAGCAATGACCACACATAGCTAGAGGGCGCCCGCTATATACCACCCCACCAGCAGGTGTCGCTGCATGTATCTGCTGTGTATGTGTATTACAGCAGCTCTGGAGGTGACAGGAGTAGACGCCATGAAGTCACCTATAGGTTTATATGTCACGTATAGATCTTCTGCGCAGTGTAACATAAGAATCCAGACCCTGCAGCTGGCGGGGGAGGAAACAGACTGATAACAAGGGTACGATGTTTGTGGCCCCCCGCGGTGCCGAGCTGCTCACAGATGTTCCTGCAAGCTGGAGATGATCCCAGAAATAATAAGTCACTGCTGTCACTCCACAATCTGCGGGGCCCCAAAGAGCACAATAATATCTATGGGATGTCAGACCGGCATATTGTGTGCCCATTAGGATGATCCGCCCGACCACGAGATTGTCCCGAGACGTGGCCAGGTCTGACGTCATCATAATCAGTCAGGAGCGAGCTCAGAGGCCAACCAGAGAAGTCAGTCTGCCCCATAGACACACCAAGACGTATTCATATCATGTAAGGTTTAGTGCCCAGTCCCTGGTATCTAGAGGTTTAGCGCTCAGTCCCTGGTGTCTATAGGTTTAGCGCTCAGTCCCTGGAGTCTAGAGGTTTAGCGCTCAGTCCCTGGTGTCTAGAGGTTTAGAGCTCAGTCCCTGGAGTCTAGAGGTTTAGCGCTCAGTCCCTGGAGTCTAGAGGTTTAGCGCTCAGTCCCTGGAGTCTAGAGGTTTAGCACTCAGTCCCTGGTGTCTAGAGGTTTAGCGCTCAGTCCCTGGAGTCTAAAGGTTTAGCGCTCAGTCCCTGGAGTCTAGAGGTTTAGCGCTCAGTCCCTGGAGTCTAGAGGTTTAGCGCTCAGTCCCTGGTGTCTATAGGTTTAGCGCTCAGTCCCTGGAGTCTAGAGGTTTAGCGCTCAGTCCCTGGAGTCTAGAGGTTTAGCGCTCAGTCCCTGGTGTCTAGAGGTTTAGCGCTCAGTCCCTGGTGTCTAGAAGTTTAGCGCTCAGTCCCTGGTGTCTAAAGGTTTAGCGCTCAGTCCCTGAAGTCTAGAGGTTTAGTGCCCAGTCCCTGGAGTCTAGAGGTTTAGTGCTCAGTCCCTGGTGTCTAGAGGTTTAGCGCTCAGTCCCTGGTCTCTAGAGGTTTAGTGCTCAGTCCCTGTTGTCTAGAGGTTTAGTGCCCAGTCCCTGGTGTCTAGAGGTTTAGCGCTCAGTCCCTGGTGTCTAGAGGTTTAGTGCTCAGTCCCTGGTGTCTAAAGGTTTAGTGCTCAGTCCCTGAAGTCTAGTGGTTTAGTGCCCAGTCCCTGGAGTCTAGAGGTTTAGTGCTCAGTCCCTGGTGTCTAGAGGTTTAGCGCTCAGTCCCTGGTCTCTAGAGGTTTAGTGCTCAGTCCCTGTTGTCTAGAGGTTTAGTGCCCAGTCCCTGGAGTCTAGAGGTTTAGTGCTCAGTCCCTGGAGTCTAGAGGTTTAGTGCTCAGTCCCTGGTGTCTAGTGGTTTAGTGCTCAGACCCTGGTGTCTAGTGGTTTAGTGCTCAGTCCCTGGAGTCTAGAGGTCTTAGTGTACCCAGTCCCTGTCTGTCTAGAGGTTTAGTGCTCAGTCCCTGTTGTCTAGAGGTTTAGTGCTCAGTCCCTCTTGCCATATGAGGTTTAGAGCTCAGTCCCATGTTGCCCAGCGCCGTTCAGCGCGCAGTCCCTGGTGACCAGAGGTTTAGTGCCCAGTCCCTGTTGTCTACGAGGTTTAGTGCTCAGTCCCTGGTGTCTCGCGGCTTAGTGTCTAACACTCCCTGGTGACTAGAGGTTTAGTGCTCAGTCCCTATTGTCTAGAGGTTTAGTGCTCAGTCCCTGGTGACTAGAGGTTTAGTGCTCAGTCCCTGTTGTCTAGAGGTTTACGTGCTCACGTCCCTCTGACACTCTACAGGTGTATAAACCACCATAGTGCTCAGACCCTGTTGTCTAGAGGTTTAGTGCTCAGCCCCCATGTGGGTCTAGATGGTTTACAGCTCAGTCACCCAGAAGTCAAGAGGTATTAGTCACATGGACCCTGTTGGGCAGACGGTTTAGTGCTCAGACCCTGTATGTCTACAGGATTAGCGGCTCAGTCCCTGGGGTCGTACGTGGTTCCGGTTAGTGTTTAACGCCCTGATGTCCTGAGAGTACATTTCCATCACGGTCACATAGTGTAAAATTCACCATGCAGGGCAGTATACTAAGACCCCATGAGGGTCTCCGCCACCTGTGGTCACGCAGAGCACATATGCGCTGAGCCCAACTAACCACAGTTTACCTAACAATGTTGCACAGCGCCTCCCCATCAGCAGAGCAGCAGTGCCAACAATGCCAACCATAACTACCAATGTGCAGCAGTCCGAGCTCTGACAACATGAAGTGAGGAATTACCCCACTATATACCGCAGCAACAGAAGTATAGCCAAACACCTTATATACTGCACGGGTGTTATACAGGCTCTGTGCGTTTAGTTCGGCAGGGCAATACCCATAGAAATGTCCCCGATCCGACGATACTAGTAGCACGTTATATCTGCTCAGTCAAGCAAATGAATACCGCCATACTATGCTCAACTCATACCTACATTACAGAACACTATACAAGTGTATAAACCTACCATACAACTCAGAGCCCAAGGCGGACACAACCATCAGATATCAGCCCCCATGTGGCACCCCCCCTATACTGGTGACAGCTAACTCACCCACAAGTCAAACCGATGTATTATCACATGGACTCACAAGCAGGGCAGACGGGACAAAAACGGAACAAAGTATAAGCTGCAAAACATGGCGGCCACTAATGTCAGGAGGACGCACCTTGTTTCAGTAAACTGGCGCGCCTAATATCGTCCTTCGAGGGTGCAGTTCCAGCGTTCAAAAGTGGAATTGATACTCGCATTCCTGGGCGCAGAATATCACTACTATAATGGCCTCCATGCAGGGTCTCCATGCCACCCCCTGTGTGCCGGCATATTCTACTGCTGCTTCTTCTCAAGCTTCACTCGGTCACAGATTTTATAAGAATATACTCTCTGCAGCTCCCTCCTGTGTCCGAGGTCAAAGGACAGAATTGTCCACCAAGTATGGCTCCTCTCGTCAGCCATGCAAAAGGAGAGAAGAGGAATTACCAAAATGTAGATGGTAATAACTGAAGCAACGCCAAACACACCACAGCAGCACAGAGGAATGTTATACAGGCAAAGAGTGACTAATTCAGGCAAGAAAATAATTAGTATGACACTGCTCCCCTATCTACAAGACTATAGTCAAGAATATAACTACTATAATACTGCCCCCTATGTACAAGAATATAACTACTATAATACTACTCCTATGTACAAGAATATAACTACTATAATACTGCTCCTATGTACAAGAGTATAACTACTATAATACTGCTCCTATGTACAAGAATATAACTACTATAATACTGCTCCTATGTACAAGAATATAACTACTATAATACTGCCCCCTATGTACAAGAATATAACTACTATAATACTGCTCCTATGTACAAGAATATAACTACTATAATACTACCCCTATGTACAAGAATATAACTACTATAATACTGCTCCTATGTACAAGAATATAACTACTATAATACTACTCCTATGTACAAGAATATAACTACTATAATACTGCTCCTATGTACAAGAATATAACTACTATAATACTACTCCTATGTACAAGAATATAACTACTATAATACTACTCCTATGTACAAGAATATAACTACTATAATACTGCTCCTATGTACAAGAATATAACTACTATAATACTGCTCCTATGTACAAGAATATAACTACTATAATACTACCTCCTATGTACAAGAATATAACTACTATAATACTGCTCCTATGTACAAGAATATAACTACTATAATACTACCTCCTATGTACAAGAATATAACTACTATAATACTACCTCCTATGTACAAGAATATAACTACTATAATACTGCTCCTATGTACAAGAATATAACTACTATAATACTGCTCCTATGTACAAGAATATAACTACTATAATACTGCCCCCTATGTACAAGAATATAACTACTATAATACTGCTCCTATGTACAAGAATATAACTACTATAATACTGCTCCTATGTACAAGAATATAACTACTATAATACTACCTCCTATGTACAAGAATATAACTACTATAATACTACTCCTATCTACAAGAATATAACTACTATAATACTACCTCCTATGTACAAGAATATAACTACTATAATACTACCTCCTATGTACAAGAATATAACTACTATAATACTGCCTCTGATGTACAAGAATATAACTACTATAATACTGCTCCTATGTACAAGAATATAACTACTATAATACTACTCCTATGTACAAGAATATAACTACTATAATACTGCCCCCTATGTACAAGAATATAACTACTATAATACTAACTCCTATGTACAAGAATATAACTACTATAATACTGCTCCTATGTACAAGAATATAACTACTATAATACTACCTCCTATGTACAAGAATATAACTACTATAATACTGCTCCTATGTACAAGAATATAACTACTATAATACTACCTCCTATGTACAAGAATATAACTACTATAATACTGCTCCTATGTACAAGAATATAACTACTATAATACTACTCCTATGTACAAGAATATAACTACTATAATACTGCTCCTATGTACAAGAATATAACTACTATAATACTGCTCCTATGTACAAGAATATAACTACTATAATACTGCTCCTATGTACAAGAATATAACTACTATAATACTACTCCTATGTACAAGAATATAACTACTATAATACTGCCCCTATGTACAAGAATATAACTACTATAATACTACCTCCTATGTACAAGAATATAACTACTATAATACTACCTCCTATGTACAAGAATATAACCACTATAATACTGCCTCTGATGTACAAGAATATAACTACTATAATACTGCCCCTATGTACAAGAATATAACTACTATAATACTACCTCCTATGTACAAGAATATAACTACTATAATACTGCTCCTATGTACAAGAATATAACTACTATAATACTGCCCCCTATGTACAAGAATATAACTACTATAATACTGCCCCATGTACAAGAATATAACTACTATAATACTACCCCATGTACAAGAATATAACTACTATAATACTGCTCCTATGTACAAGAATATAACTACTATAATACTGCCCCATGTACAAGAATATAACTACTATAATACTGCCCCTATGTACAAGAATATAACTACTATAATACTGCCCCCTATGTACAAGAATATAACTACTATAATACTGCCCCTATGTACAAGAATATAACTACTATAATACTGCTCCTATGTACAAGAATATAACTACTATAATACTGCCCCTATGTACAAGAATATAACTACTATAATACTGCCCCCTATTGGCAGTTTTATGACGGTATTCGGTTTGCAGTACATCTCACATCTGACATCAGATTTTTGTACATTTTCTGACTCCTGGGGTTTTGGGCTCGGGGGAGATGCTTCGTCTGGTCACTCTCAGGTCGCTCGTTGACCCCCTATTATTCGGCGGTGTAATATTCCTTCTCCCTCTAATGAAACCATGGCGGTCTGGCTCGCTAACAATAGCCCATTCCTGGGATTTGGCATCCTGTCAACCATCTTGGCCGCGGCGCGGAGCCGGTGACAATATCAGAGCCGACAAATCACAATAATATAATGAGCGGAATGAGAGACGCGGCCACGGAGAGAATTCATCATCTGCAGCCAGTGATACAGTGTAAGAATGGGCGGGTCGTCTCCTGGCCGCCGGCCCGCCATCTCTGCTCCTAGACATGGCCGCCTCCTTCATCAGACTGCTCCATCTTATCAGCTGTTAGCAGGGTATTAGGTGAACTCCAGAAAATTCTCCAAAAATCCATCCTCAATGAGGGCAGAGAAGATGGAGGAACAAAGAGCGTGGGCCGGGGCGGCGGGGCCGGGGGCTTTCATATATGTCCAGGGAATGTCTCAGAAATGTCTTATCAGTCCTGAGATGGTGTCAGAGACGAGACAGTGACAGAACGTGCGGCCCCGAGAAGCCCAAATAGAGCCATTATTAATAACGTACGCAGGTACCTCACAATATGGCCGCCGCTGCCGCCCGCAATGGTTCAGTAAGATATTTTTGTACAAAGTGAACTGTCTTGTAGAAATCCTGCAGAGAATATGGGGAGGGGGCTCAGACCCTAAACCCTGCCATTGTGGTCCAGGCAGCACCTCGGGGGCGGGTCTTTAGGCTGGCGCAGTAGAGGGGGAGGTTCCTGCCGCCTCGCACACACAGAGTGAAGCCGTTTATCTTGTGTGTTATTGGTTTACATTACACAGGGGCGGGGCTGTGACTACTCCAGCACTAGACTGGTCCTCGGGGTTGGACCCATGCGGATCAGCAGTTTGAAGAGACGCTCCCTTATTGCCGCTTTCAGGCCATGTGACATCATGATCATCGGTCTCATGGTCTCTTTACTACTCAGTCCCATTCCAGTGTATGGGCCGAGCTGCAATACCAAGCACAAACACTATACAATGTGGGGCGCTGTGCTCGATAAGTAGTGAAGAAGCCGAAACGCTGCAACCTCCACAAACAAATGACCCGTCTCACCTCGGGGACCCCCATGTGAGGACCTGTCAGCACTTACTAAGCCCGGGAGACCCCTTTAATCAATGTATGAGCCAAGAACAAAGAAAGTCTACATTGTGGGTGGAGCTACCACTTAAAGGGACAGTCCTCTTTGTCCAGCCTTGGCCAGGTCTGCTACACCAGGTCTTGTTCTGTACCTCAGGACTAAGCAAAACTTTTTGCCTTTGGTGCGCTCTTATATTGTGTCCCCGCTGCAGTGTTGTGGCAAGGAGAGGTGCAGGGGTGGGGAAGGGGAGAGCTAGGTTTGGGAGGTGAGTATGGGGGGCAGTGTTGGGGGGTGGGTTGTTGTGGATGGGGGTGCAGGTGATGTATAGTTACTGCCTGTAGGACGTGTTCACACTGGCAGGCGCAGTATCTGTGCAGCATTTGACCCCTGCTGATTTTTGGGCTCCCTCCTCAGTGAAGGGGTTAAGTGTATTTGGGCGGTCGCGGCCTCAGCGCTCAGTAAAGGCCGATGATGAAATAATTCTCGGAGAAACCCAAGACAGATGTGAGAGCGGCCACACCCGGGGCGGCCGGACATGTGCACGCTCAGGACACGTGGGAGACGCGGCCACCTCTAGAGGGCGACACTACACATGTAACACCCATCCCTCATCTGTGCTTCCTGTCAGCTGGCCCGGACCAAGAACTTCTCACAGCAGAGGGTTCGTGTCAATTGTTTCCAGTCCAGACAATGTTCTGTGAGCTGAACACCCAGAACTAAAGACTGATACATTGTAACAATCCCTCCGCTGTATCTGCAGGACCAGGTCAGGAGGGATTTCCAGGAAATGGACCAATCAGCTAGAAGGGGCCCCTGAAGAACAAGGGCCACAGCTGATATTGGTCACCCCCAGCTCTGCAGGGGTAAGAAGTTCTCACTTACTGCCCCGGCCTCCTCCAGGGGGCGCCCTGTATACAGTCACAGCCAGGCGACATCTCCAGAAAGCGCCGCCTGTCCGGGATCTGTCAGCACTCAGGGACCGAAATCCAGAAGGACAAGTCAGGACGACTCAAGACATCCCAGCAATGTGTCCTCTCCAAATAGAGAGTCAGCAGAGGCGAGAGCACCGTGCAGCAGAGCTAGGGGAGCCACGCAGCAGAGTTAGGGGCACCGCGCAGCAGAGCCCAGAGCACCGTGCAGCAGAGCTAGGGGAGCCGCGCAGCAGAGCCCAGAGCACCGTGCAGCAGAGCTAGGGGCACCGCGCAGCAGAGCTAGGGGCACCGCGCAGCAGAGCCCAGAGCACCGTGCAGCAGAGCTAGGGGAGCCGCGCAGCAGAGCCCAGAGCACCGCGCAGCAGAGCTAGGGGAGCCACGCAGCAGAGCCCAGAGCACCGTGCAGCAGAGCTAGGGGCACCGCGCAGCAGAGCTAGGGGCACCGCGCAGCAGAGCCCAGAGCACCGTGCAGCAGAGCTAGGGGAGCCGCGCAGCAGAGCCCAGAGCACCGCGCAGCAGAGCTAGGGGCACCGCGCAGCAGAGCCCAGAGCACCGCGCAGCAGAGCTAGGGGCACCGCGCAGCAGAGCCCAGGCACCGTGCAGCAGAGCTAGGGGAGCCGCGCAGCAGAGCCCAGAGCACCGTGCAGCAGAGCTAGGGGAGCCGCGCAGCAGAGCCCAGAGCACCGCGCAGCAGAGCTAGGGGCACCGCGCAGCAGAGCCCAGAGCACCGTGCAGCAGAGCTAGGGGAGCCGCGCAGCAGAGCCCAGAGCACCGTACAGCAGAACTAGGGGGAGCCGCGCAGCAGAGCCCAGAGCACCGTGCAGCAGAGCTAGGGGAACCGCGCAGCAGAGTTAGGGGCACCGCGCAGCAGAGCCCAGAGCACCGTGTAGCAGAGCCCAGAGCACCGTGCAGCAGAGCTAGGGGCACCACGCAGCAGAGTTAGGGGCACCGCGCAGCAGAGCCCAGAGCACCGTGCAGCAGAGCTAGGGGCACCGCACAGCAGAGCTAGGGGCACCGCGCAGCAGAGCCAAGAGCACCGTGCAGCAGAGCTAGGGGAACCGCGCAGCAGAGTTAGGGGCACCGCGCAGCAGAGCCCAGAGCACCGTGCAGCAGAGCTAGGGGCACCACGCAGCAGAGTTAGGGGCACCGCGCAGCAGAGCCCAGATCACCGTGCAGCAGAGCTAGGGGCACCGCACAGCAGAGCTAGGGGCACCGCGCAGCAGAGCCAAGAGCACCGTGCAGCAGAGCTAGGGGCACCGCGCAGCAGAGCTAGGGGCACCGCGCAGCAGAGCCCAGAGCACCAAGCAGCAGAGCTAGGAGCACCAAGCAGCAGAGCTAGGAGCACCGCGCCGTAGAGTCCAGAGCACCGCACAGCAGAACTAGGGGCACCGCGCAGAAGAGGCGAGAGCACCAAGCAGCAGAGCTAGGGGCACTGCGCAGCAGAGCCGAGACCACCGCACAGAAGAGCCCAGAGCACCGTGCAGCAGAGCTAGGGTTACTGCGCAACAAAGCCCAGAGCACAGCACAGCTAGGGGCACAACACAGCAGAGGCGAAAGCACTGCGCAGTAGCGCCAGGTGTGCGCAGTCTGAGCACATGTCTCCCAGTACTGCTCCAGGCCAGGTATGAACCCAAGGTCAGTATCATCATCCTCATCATGATCAAAACCTCCTCCTCCTCCTCCTCCAGACTCAGGATCAGAAACATTCAGTTCTTGCAACAATTGTATCCATACTGATCTGCCCACTGCACTGATACATTGTAACAAATAACCCCACTTCCCCTGTGTATGGTGTGTGCGGTCACTCATGTCCTCGCACTTCCCTGGACCGCTCTCTCTGCACTCCCCGGGGGCTTGGGGGACACAAATCGCCCCTGAGACGCCGGATGACTGCGCACATTATTCAGTCTGAGAATCATCCTGGTGAATCAGCTGAAAGTAAGATCTACAGAGCACAGAAATATCTACACAGAGCACAGAAATATCTACAGAGCACAGAATTATCTACAGAGCACAGAAATATCTACACAGAGCACAGAATTATCTACAGAGCACAGAAATATCTACACAGAGCACAGAAATATCTACAGAGCACAGAATTATCTACAGAGCACAGAAATATCTACAGAGCACAGAAATATCTACACAGAGCACAGAATTATCTACACAGAGCACAGAAATATCTACACAGAGCACAGAAATATCTACACAGAGCACAGAATTATCTACACAGAGCACAGAATTATCTACACAGAGCACAAAATTATCTACAGAGCACAGAAATATCTACACAGAGCACAGAAATATCTACAGAGCACAGAATTATCTACAGAGCACAGAAATATCTACACAGAGCACAGAATTATCTACAGAGCACAGAAATATCTACACAGAGCACAGAAATATCTACAGAGCACAGAATTATCTACAGAGCACAGAAATATCTACAGAGCACAGAAATATCTACACAGAGCACAGAAATATCTACACAGAGCACAGAATTATCTACAGAGCACAGAAATATCTACACAGAGCACAGAATTATCTACACAGAGCACAGAATTATCTACACAGAGCACAGAAATATCTACACAGAGCACAGAAATATCTACACAGAGCACAGAATTATCTACACAGAGCACAGAATTATCTACACAGAGCACAAAATTATCTACAGAGCACAGAAATATCTACACAGAGCACAGAATTATCTACAGAGCGGCACAGAATTATCTACACAAAGCACAGAAATATCTACACAGAGCACAGAAATATCTACACAGAGCACAGAATTATCTACACAGAGCACAGAATTATCTACACAGAGCACAGAATTATCTACACAGAGCACAGAATTATCTACAGAGCACAGAAATATCAACACAGAGCACAGAATTATCTACAGAGAGCACAGAAATATCTACAGAGCACAGAATTATCTACACAGAGCACAGAATTATCTACACAGAGCACAGAAATATCTACAGAGCACAGAATTATCTACACAGAGCACAGAAATATCTACAGAGCACAGAATTATCTACACAGAGCACAGAATTATCTACACAGAGCACAGAAATATCTACAGAGCAGCACATAAATATCTACAGAGCACAGAATTATCTACACAGAGCACAGAAATATCTACAGAGCACAAAATTATCTACAGAGCGGCACAGAATTATCTGCAGAGCGGCACAGAATTATCTACAGAGCATAGACTTATCTACACAGAGCACAGAAATATCTACAGAGCACAGAATTATCTACAGAGCACATAATTATCTACAGAGCACAGAATTATCTACAGAGCACATAAATATCTACAGAGCACAGAATTATCTACAGAGCACAGAAATATCTACACAGAGCACAGAATTATCTACACAGAGCACAGAAATATCTACAGAGCGGCACAGAATTATCTACACAGAGCACAGAAATATCTACAGAGCAGCACAGAAATATCTACAGAGCACAGAAATATCTACAGAGCACAGAAATATCTACAGAGCACAGAATTATCTACAAAGCACAGAATTATCTACACAGAGCACAGAAATATCTACACAGAGCACAGAATTATCTACACAGAGCACAGAATTATCTACAGAGCACAGAAATATGAACACAGAGCACAGAAATATCTACAGAGCAGCACAAATATCTACAGAGCACAGAAAATCTGCAGAGCACAGAATTATCTACACAGAGCACAGAATTAGGAAGAAAAGGAAGAAAAGGAATATCTGCAGAGCACAGAATTATCAACACAGAGCACAGAATTATCTACAGAGCACAGAAATATCTAAACAGAGCACAAAATTATCAACACAGAGCACATAACTATCTACAGAGCACAGACTTTATCTACACAGAGCACAGAAATATCTACAGAGCACAGAATTATCTACAGAGCACAGAATTATCTACACAGAGCACAGAATTACCTACACAGAGCACAGAATTATCTACAGAGCACATAACTATCTACAGAGCACAGAATTTATCTACACAGAGCACAGAAATATCTAAACAGAGCACAGAATTATCTACACAGCACAGAATTATCTCAGAGCACAGAATTGTCTACAGAGCGGCACAGAATTATCTGCAGAGCACAGAATTGTCTACAGAGCGGCAGAGAATTATTTGGACAGATATAAAGATTTGCACCTGCTGCTGTAATAACGTCACACAGATGACACCTGTGACCTTCCAGACCACAGATAGACAGCAGTACACAATATGGAGACAGTCAGCATGAAAAAAGCAGCAAGATAGTGAGTGGATGGCAGGTACTATGGAGGCGGCAATAAGATGTCAAGAAACAGTCAGCATGGAGGTTGCAGCACAGGTGCAGGAAACAGTCAGCACAGAGTACACAGCTATAAAAGAGGTCTGTAACTGGGTCAAAACAAGATATCTAGAAACAGTCAGCATGGAGGCCACAACAAGAGAGCCAGAAACAGCCAACATACATCACTCCGCTTGTGAAGTAACCATAGTAACCATACACTGTATACAGGACAGAACCTCACCCCATGTAACCCAGGACCAGATCAGCAACATTGTATCATTGTGCACAATGCAGGCCACGCCCCTTCACATTTAAAGAGACAGCAGCACAAATACACACGAGACTGCCATGAAGGAGTATACAGGGACTCATCACATACTATAAATGACAGAATATTACACCTGCTCAGAGGTAGTAAAGAGTCCAGGACAATCACTGCCCTGATGAATCTCTCAAAGAGGTTCTGCAGCAGCCTGAGGACCACTGAATAACACACTCAGATGCTGCAGAACCTCTTTAACATGGTGAAGGTGTTCACATCACTAAACTAGAGAAGAAGTCACAGCAGGAAGGCCATAGGTGTGAGGAGGATGGGGGAGACTCCAGGGGCCCAAGGAGGTAGGCGGGGCCCTGGGGACTACAGCTAGCTTCTTACAAGGAGGTTCTGCAGCAGCTGAGGCTATGGACTAATAAAACAACACTACCCTGACCCTATAATACAGTTGGCATCTGCCAGAGCACACTAAGGCGCAGGCTACACAGACAATTTTTGCTGCTTTCCTAATTAAGTTTTTAACCCTTGAGTGACCGCGGCAGTGCCCAGGATTACAGGTCCTCAGTGTAAACATCTGGAGGCTGCTGAAGGGCAACACCAAGAGTCTCCCTGTAGTCGGGGCCTGAAGGATCAGACATGTCAGGAGTCGCCTCCAGAGGCAGAAGCGCGAACCGGGGTCGGGGTAGTCGCTCTGCAAACAGCCGCATTCCTGCTATTGTCCCCGGCAGGAATGTCAGCAATGCGCCGGGTCACACATGCGGCCATGTCAGCCAAGCACAGACACGAGCGGCTGTCATCACAGCATGCTCTATTAGCCAGCACAATGGCCGTGTGTACACAGTCATTAATCACCTGCGGTTCTAGGAAAAGCTCATCACAGCTCGGAATGGTCTAGAGCAATAGATACTGTAGGCTCAGTTCACACAGCGCAGTTATATTAATTCACGCAACCAAACCTCAGATATCTCAGATATGAGATCACCATTACAGAGAGCGCAGCTCTGGAGTATAATACAGGATGTAACTCAGGATCAGTACAGGATAAGTAATGTAATGTATGTACACAGTGACTGTATCAGCAGAATAGTGAGCGCAGCTCTGGAGTATAATACAGGATATAACTTAGGATAAGTACAGGATAAGTAATGTAATGTATGTACACAGTGACTGTACCAGCAGAATAGTGAGCGCAGCTCTGGGGTATAATACAGGATATAACTCAGGATAAGTACAGGATAAGTAATGTAATGTATGTACACAGTGACTGCACCAGCAGAATAGTGAGCGCAGCTCTGCAGTATAATACAGGATGTAACTCAGGATCAGTACAGGATAAGTAATGTAATGTATGCACACAGTGACTGCACCAGCAGAATAGTGAGTGCAGCTCTGGAGTATAATACAGGATGTAACTCAGGATCAGTACAGGATAAGTAATGTAATGTATGTACACAGTGACTGTACCAGCAGAATAGTGAGCGCAGCTCTGGAGTATAATACAGGATATAACTCAGGATAAGTACAGGATAAGTAATGTAATGTATGTACACAGTGACTGCACCAGCAGAATAGTGAGCGCAGCTCTGCAGTATAATACAGGATGTAACTCAGGATCAGTACAGGATAAGTAATGTAATGTATGTACACAGTGACTGCACCAGCAGAATAGTGAGTGCAGCTCTGGAGTATAATACAGGATGTAACTCAGGATCAGTACAGGATAAGTAATGTAATGTATGTACACAGTGACTGTACCAGCAGAATAGTGAGCACAGCTCTGGAGTATAATACAGGATGTAACTCAGGATCAGTACAGGATAAGTAATGTAATGTATGTACACAGTGACTGCACCAGCAGAATAGTGAGCGCAGCTCTGGAGTATAAACAAAACCACTACAGGATAAGTAATGTAATGTATATACACAGTGACTGTACCAGCAGAATAGTGAGCGCAGCTCTGGAGTATAATACAGGATGTAACTCAGGATCAGTACAGGATAAGTAATGTAATGTATGTACACAGTGACTGTACCAGCAGAATAGTGAGCACAGCTCTGGAGTATAATACAGGATGTAACTCAGGATCAGTACAGGATAAGTAATGTAATGTATGTACACAGTGACTGCACCAGCAGAATAGTGAGCACAGCTCTGGAGTATAATACAGGATAAGAAATGTAATGTATGTACACAGTGACTGTACCAGCAGAATAGTGAGTGCAGCTCTGGTGTATAATACAGGATGTAGCTCAGGATCAGTACAGGATAAGTAATGTAATGTATGTACACAGTGACTGTACCAGCAGAATAGTGAGCACAGCTCTGGAGTATAATACAGGATAAGAAATGTAATGTATGTACACAGTGACTGCACCAGCAGAATAGTGAGTGCAGCTCTGGAGTATAATACAGGATGTAACTCAGGATCAGTACAGGATAAGTAATGTAATGTATGTACACAGTGACTGTACCAGCAGAATAGTGAGTGCAGCTCTGGAGTATAATACAGGATATAACTCAGGATCAGTACAGGATAAGTAATGTAATGTATGTACACAGTGACTGTACCAGCAGAATAGTGAGCGCAGCTCTGGAGTATAATACAGGATGTAACTCAGGATCAGTACAGGATAAGTAATGTAATGTATGTACACAGTGACTGTACCAGCAGAATAGTGAGCGCAGCTCTGGAGTATAATACAGGATGTAACTCAGGATCAGTACAGGATAAGTAATGTAATGTATGTACACAGTGACTGCACCAGCAGAATAGTGAGTGCAGCTCTGGAGTATAATACAGGATAAGTAATGTAATGTATGTACACAGTGACTGTACCAGCAGAATAGTGAGCGCAGCTCTGGAGTATAATACAGGATATAACTCAGGATCAGTACAGGATAAGTAATGTAATGTATGTACACAGTGACTGTACCGGCAGAATAGTGAGCGCAGCTCTGGAGTATAATACAGGATATAACTCAGGATAAGTAATGTAATGTATGTACACAGTGACTGCACCAGCAGAATAGTGAGTGCAGCTCTGGAGTATAATACAGGATGTAACTCAGGATCAGTACAGGATAAGTAATGTAATGTATGTACACAGTGACTGCACCAGCAGAATAGTTAGTGCAGCTCTGGAGTATAATACAGGATAAGTAATGTAATGTATGTACACAGTGACTGCACCAGCAGAATAGTGAGCGCAGCTCTGGAGTATAATACAGGATATAACTCAGGATCAGTCCAGGATAAGTAATGTATGTACATAGTGACTGTACCAGCAGAATAGTGAGCGCAGCTCTGGAGTATAATACAGGATGTAACTCAGGATCAGTACAGGATAAGTAATGTAATGTATGTACACAGTGACTGTACCAGCAGAATAGTGAGCGCAGCTCTGGAGTATAATACAGGATGTAACTCAGGATCAGTACAGGATAAGTAATGTAATGTATGTACACAGTGACTGTACCAGCAGAATAGTGAGCGCAGCTCTGGAGTATAATACAGGATGTAACTCAGGATCAGTGCAGGATAAGTAATGTAATGTATGTACACAGTGACTGCACCAGCAGAATAGTGAGCGCAGCTCTGGAGTATAATACAATATGTAACTCAAGATCAGTACAGGATAAGTAATGTAATGTATGTACACAGTGACTGCACCAGCAGAATAGTGAGTGCAGCTCTGGAGTATAATACAGGATGTAACTCAGGATCAGTACAGGATAAGTAATGTAATGTATGTACACAGTGACTGTACCAGCAGAATAGTGAGTGCAGCTCTGGAGTATAATACAGGATGTAACTCAGGATCAGTACAGGATAAGTAATGTAATGTATGTACACAGTGACTGTACCAGCAGAATAGTGAGCACAGCTCTGGAGTATAATACAGGATGTAACTCCGGATATGTACAGGATAAGTAATGTAATGTATGTACACAGTGACTGTACCAGCAGAATAGTGAGCACAGCTCTGGAGTATATAACAAGATGTAACTCAGGATCAGTACAAGACAGTGAACATTTCATCTATTACTGCAAAAAAACCTGCCTGTTTATGATGTATGGGAGGTTGTCACAGCCCCGCCCCCTGTTATAGTGTTTTAGTTATATAATCACTAGTTATTCACATCTTACATGTTACTAATATTATTATTCGCCTCTCTATGTAGCAGTTGTCAGATACATCAGATACGACTATGATGCGGTCACTTTTCTTGATCTGGTGCTCTCGGTCTGTTGTCGGAGGATTACACTGGGATCAGACTTCATGTTTCCTCTGCAGGTTACACATGGCCAGCTCAGGGGGATTACTAAATATTCAGGTCTTAACGACCGGATGGCGATTGTGATTAATTATCACCTTGTAATGTTTCCCCCGGCCGGGAGGTTTGTGATCCCAAAAATAGATGAGAGGATTTACAGGGGCGACGTCCAGTTATAGGAGGATCGGATCACGCCATGGCGGCCGCTTAGATTACACAACGATCACATCACGTTACCTGAAATGTAGCCAAAACCCCAATATCCAGGGTCCTATATCTTGCATCATGTCGATATACAGCGCCAAATATAGACCAGGCGGTATACACTACTTATACATGACATACCGACCATGTAGTAGTTATATTCTTGTACATAGTAGCAGTATTATAGTAGTTATATTCTTGTACATAGGAGTAGTATTATAGTAGTTATATTCTTGTACATAGGAGGTAGTATTATAGTGTTATATTCTTGTACATAGGAGGTAGTATTATAGTAGTTATATTCTTGTACATAGGAGCAGTATTATAGTAGTTATATTCTTGTACATAGGAGCAGTATTATAGTAGTTATATTCTTGTACATAGGAGTAGTATTATAGTAGTTATATTCTTGTACATAGGAGTAGTATTATAGTAGTTATATTCTTGTACATAGGAGGTAGTATTATAGTATATTCTTGTACATAGGAGGTAGTATTATAGTAGTTATATTCTTGTACATAGGAACAGTATTATAGTAGATATATTCTTGTACATAGGAGTAGTATTATAGTAGTTATATTATTGTACATAGGAGTAGTATTATAGTAGTTATATTCTTGTACATAGGAGCAGTATTATAGTAGTTATATTCTTGTACATAGGGGTAGTATTATAGTAGTTATATTCTTGTACATAGGAGGTAGTATTATAGTAGTTATATTCTTGTACATAGGAGCAGTATTATAGTAGTTATATTCTTGTACATAGGAGCAGTATTATAGTAGTTATATTCTTGTACATAGGAGTAGTATTATAGTAGTTATATTCTTGTACATAGGAGCAGTATTATAGTAGTTATATTCTTGTACATAGGAGCAGTATTATAGTAGTTATATTCTTGTACATAGGAGTAGTATTATAGTAGTTATATTCTTGTACATAGGAGTAGTATTATAGTAGTTATATTCTTGTACATAGGAGGCAGTATTATAGTAGATATATTCTTGTACATAGGAGCAGTATTATAGTAGTTATATTCTTGTACATAGGAGCAGTATTATAGTAGTTATATTCTTGTACATAGGAGGTAGTATTATAGTAGTTATATTCCTGTACATAGGAGGCAGTATTATAGTAGTTATATTCTTGTACATAGGAGCAGTATTATAGTAGTTATATTCTTGTACATAGGAGCAGTATTATAGTAGTTATATTCTTGTACATAGGAGGTAGTATTATAGTAGTTATATTCCTGTACATAGGAGGCAGTATTATAGTAGTTATATTCTTGTACATAGGAGCAGTATTATAGTAGTTATATTCTTGTACATAGGAGCAGTATTATAGTAGTTATATTCTTGTACATAGGGGGCCGTATTATAGTAGTTATATTCTTGTACATAGCAGGTAGTATTATAGTAGTTATATTCTTGTACATAGGAGTAGCATTATAGTAGTTATATTCTTGTACATAGGATGTAGTATTATAGTAGTTATATTCTTGTACATAGGAGGTAGTATTATAGTAGTTATATTCTTGTACATAGGGGGCAGTATTATAGTAGTTATATTCTTGTACATAGGGGCAGTATTATAGTAGTTATATTCTTGTACATAGGAGTAGTATTATAGTAGTTATATTCTTGTACATAGGAGTAGTATTATAGTAGTTATATTCTTGTACATAGGGGGTAGTATTATAGTAGTTATATTCTTGTACATAGGAGCAGTATTATAGTAGTTATATTCTTGTACATAGGAGCAGTATTATAGTAGTTATATTCTTGTACATAGGAGGTAGTATTATAGTAGTTATATTCTTGTACATAGCAGGTAGTATTATAGTAGTTATATTCTTGTACATAGGAGCAGTATTATAGTAGTTATATTCTTGTACATAGGAGCAGTATTATAGTAGTTATATTCTTGTACATAGGAGCAGTATTATAGTAGTTATATTCTTGTACATAGGAGCAGTATTATAGTAGTTATATTCTTGTACATAGGAGCAGTATTATAGTAGTTATATTCTTGTACATAGCAGGTAGTGTTATAGTAGTTATATTCTTGTACATAGGAGCAGTATTATAGTAGTTATATTCTTGTACATAGGAGCAGTATTATAGTAGTTATATTCTTGTACATAGGAGTAGTATTATAGTAGTTATATTCTTGTACATAGGGGGCAGTATTATAGTAGTTATATTCTTGTACATAGGAGGTAGTATTATAGTAGTTATATTCTTGTACATAGGAGTAGCATTATAGTAGTTATATTCTTGTACATAGGATGTAGTATTATAGTAGTTATATTCTTGTACATAGGAGTAGTATTATAGTAGTTATATTCTTGTACATAGGGGGCAGTATTATAGTAGTTATATTCTTGTACATAGGGGCAGTATTATAGTAGTTATATTCTTGTACATAGGAGTAGTATTATAGTAGTTATATTCTTGTATATAGGAGCAGTATTATAGTAGTTATATTCTTGTACATAGGAGCAGTATTATAGTAGTTATATTCTTGTACATAGGAGGTAGTATTATAGTAGTTATATTCTTGTACATAGGAGCAGTATTATAGTAGTTATATTCTTGTACATAGGGGCAGTATTATAGTAGTTATATTCTTGTACATAGGAGCAGTATTATAGTAGTTATATTCTTGTACATAGGAGCAGTATTATAGTAGTTATATTCTTGTACATAGGAGGTAGTATTATAGTAGTTATATTCTTGTACATAGGAGCAGTATTATAGTAGTTATATTCTTGTACATAGGGGCAGTATTATAGTAGTTATATTCTTGTACATAGGAGCAGTATTATAGTAGTTATATTCTTGTACATAGGAGTAGTATTATAGTAGTTATATTCTTGTACATAGGAGCAGTATTATAGTAGTTATATTCTTGTACATAGGAGCAGTATTATAGTAGTTATATTCTTGTACATAGGAGCAGTATTATAGTAGTTATATTCTTGTACATAGGGGAGCAGTATTATAGAGTAGTTATATTCTTGTACATAGGAGCAGTATTATAGTAGTTATATTCTTGTACATAGGGGGCAGTATTATAGTAGTTATATTCTTGTACATAGGAGCAGTATTATAGTAGTTATATTCTTGTACATAGGAGCAGTATTATAGTAGTTATATTCTTGTACATAGGGGCAGTATTATAGTAGTTATATTCTTGTACATAGGAGCAGTATTATAGTAGTTATATTCTTGTACATAGGGGCAGTATTATAGTAGTTATATTCTTGTACATAGGAGCAGTATTATAGTAGTTATATTCTTGTACATAGGAGCAGTATTATAGTAGTTATATTCTTGTACATAGGAGCAGTATTATAGTAGTTATATTCTTGTACATAGGGGCAGTATTATAGTAGTTATATTCTTGTACATAGGGGCAGTATTATAGTAGTTATATTCTTGTACATAGGGGGCAGTATTATAGTAGTTATATTCTTGTACATAGGAGTAGTATTATAGTAGTTATATTCTTGTACATAGGGGCAGTATTATAGTAGTTATATTCTTGTACATAGGAGCAGTATTATAGTAGTTATATTCTTGTACATAGGAGCAGTATTATAGTAGTTATATTCTTGTACATAGGAGGTAGTATTATAGTAGTTATATTCTTGTACATAGGGGGCAGTATTATAGTAGTTATATTCTTGTACATAGGAGCAGTATTATAGTAGTTATATTCTTGTACATAGGAGCAGTATTATAGTAGTTATATTCTTGTACATAGGAGCAGTATTATAGTAGTTATATTCTTGTACATAGGAGCAGTATTATAGTAGTTATATTCTTGTACATAGGAGCAGTATTATAGTAGTTATATTCTTGTACATAGGAGCAGTATTATAGTAGTTATATTCTTGTACATAGGAGCAGTATTATAGTAGTTATATTCTTGTACATAGGAGCAGTATTATAGTAGTTATATTCTTGTACATAGGAGGCAGTATTATAGTAGTTATATTCTTGTACATAGGGGCAGTATTATAGTAGTTATATTCTTGTACATAGGAGGTAGTATTATAGTAGTTATATTCTTGTACATAGGAGCAGTATTATAGTAGTTATATTCTTGTACATAGGAGCAGTATTATAGTAGTTATATTCTTGTACATAGGAGCAGTATTATAGTAGTTATATTCTTGTACATAGGAGCAGTATTATAGTAGTTATATTCTTGTACATAGGAGCAGTATTATAGTAGTTATATTCTTGTACATAGGAGTAGTATTATAGTAGTTATATTCTTGTACATAGGAGCAGTATTATAGTAGTTATATTCTTGTACATAGGAGCAGTATTATAGTAGTTATATTCTTGTACATAGGAGGTAGTATTATAGTAGTTATATTCTTGTACATAGGAGCAGGTAGTATTATAGTAGTTATATTCTTGTACATAGGAGTAGTATTATAGTAGTTATATTCTTGTACATAGGGGCAGTATTATAGTAGTTATATTCTTGTACATAGGGGCAGTATTATAGTAGTTATATTCTTGTACATAGGAGTAGTATTATAGTAGTTATATTCTTGTACATAGGGGTAGTATTATAGTAGTTATATTCTTGTACATAGGGAGCAGTATTATAGTAGTTATATTCTTGTACATAGGAGGTAGTATTATAGTAGTTATATTCTTGTACATAGGAGCAGTATTATAGTAGTTATATTCTTGTACATAGGAGCAGTATTATAGTAGTTATATTCTTGTACATAGGGAGGCAGTATTATAGTAGTTATATTCTTGTACATAGGAGGTAGTATTATAGTAGTTATATTCTTGTACATAGGAGCAGTATTATAGTAGTTATATTCTTGTACATAGGAGGCAGTATTATAGTAGTTATATTCTTGTACATAGGGGCAGTATTATAGTAGTTATATTCTTGTACATAGGAGCAGTATTATAGTAGTTATATTCTTGTACATAGGAGCAGTATTATAGTAGTTATATTCTTGTACATAGGGGGTAGTATTATAGTAGTTATATTCTTGTACATAGGAGCAGTATTATAGTAGTTATATTCTTGTACATAGGAGCAGTATTATAGTAGTTATATTCTTGTACATAGGAGCAGTATTATAGTAGTTATATTCTTGTACATAGGAGGTAGTATTATAGTAGTTATATTCTTGTACATAGGAGGCAGTATTATAGTAGTTATATTCTTGTACATAGGAGCAGTATTATAGTAGTTATATTCTTGTACATAGGAGCAGTATTATAGTAGTTATATTCTTGTACATAGGAGCAGTATTATAGTAGTTATATTCTTGTACATAGGAGCAGTATTATAGTAGTTATATTCTTGTACATAGGAGGCAGTATTATAGTAGTTATATTCTTGTACATAGGAGCAGTATTATAGTAGTTATATTCTTGTACATAGGAGCAGTATTATAGTAGTTATATTCTTGTACATAGGAGCAGTATTATAGTAGTTATATTCTTGTACATAGGAGCAGTATTATAGTAGTTATATTCTTGTACATAGGAGCAGTATTATAGTAGTTATATTCTTGTACATAGGAGCAGTATTATAGTAGTTATATTCTTGTACATAGGGGGCAGTATTATAGTAGTTATATTCTTGTACATAGGAGCAGTATTATAGTAGTTATATTCTTGTACATAGGAGGTAGTATTATAGTAGTTATATTCTTGTACATAGGAGCAGTATTATAGTAGATATATTCTTGTACATAGGAGCAGTATTATAGTAGTTATATTCTTGTACATAGGAGTAGTATTATAGTAGTTATATTCTTGTACATAGGAGCAGTATTATAGTAGTTATATTCTTGTACATAGGGGCAGTATTATAGTAGTTATATTCTTGTACATAGGAGCAGTATTATAGTAGTTATATTCTTGTACATAGGAGCAGTATTATAGTAGATATATTCTTGTACATAGGAGCAGTATTATAGTAGTTATATTCTTGTACATAGGAGCAGTATTATAGTAGTTATATTCTTGTACATAGGGGCAGTATTATAGTAGTTATATTCTTGTACATAGGGGGCAGTATTATAGTAGTTATATTCTTGTACATAGGAGCAGTATTATAGTAGTTATATTCTTGTACATAGGAGCAGTATTATAGTAGTTATATTCTTGTACATAGGAGCAGTATTATAGTAGTTATATTCTTGTACATAGGAGTAGTATTATAGTAGTTATATTCTTGTACATAGGAGGTAGTATTATAGTAGTTATATTCTTGTACATAGGGGGCAGTATTATAGTAGTTATATTCTTGTACATAGGAGCAGTATTATAGTAGTTATATTCTTGTACATAGGAGCAGTATTATAGTAGTTATATTCTTGTACATAGGAGCAGTATTATAGTAGTTATATTCTTGTACATAGGAGCAGTATTATAGTAGTTATATTCTTGTACATAGGAGCAGTATTATAGTAGTTATATTCTTGTACATAGGAGCAGTATTATAGTAGATATATTCTTGTACATAGGAGCAGTATTATAGTAGTTATATTCTTGTACATAGGAGCAGTATTATAGTAGTTATATTCTTGTACATAGGGGGCAGTATTATAGTAGTTATATTCTTGTACATAGGAGCAGTATTATAGTAGTTATATTCTTGTACATAGGAGGTAGTATTATAGTAGTTATATTCTTGTACATAGGAGCAGTATTATAGTAGTTATATTCTTGTACATAGGAGGCAGTATTATAGTAGTTATATTCTTGTACATAGGAGCAGTATTATAGTAGTTATATTCTTGTACATAGGAGCAGTATTATAGTAGTTATATTCTTGTACATAGGAGTAGTATTATAGTAGTTATATTCTTGTACATAGGAGTAGTATTATAGTAGTTATATTCTTGTACATAGGAGGCAGTATTATAGTAGATATATTCTTGTACATAGGAGCAGTATTATAGTAGTTATATTCTTGTACATAGGAGGTAGTATTATAGTAGTTATATTCTTGTACATAGGGGCAGTATTATAGTAGTTATATTCTTGTACATAGGAGGTAGTATTATAGTAGTTATATTCTTGTACATAGGAGTAGTATTATAGTAGTTATATTCTTGTACATAGGAGCAGTATTATAGTAGTTATATTCTTGTACATAGGAGGTAGTATTATAGTAGTTATATTCTTGTACATAGGGGGCAGTATTATAGTAGTTATATTCTTGTACATAGGAGCAGTATTATAGTAGTTATATTCTTGTACATAGGAGGTAGTATTATAGTAGTTATATTCTTGTACATAGGAGCGGTATTATAGTAGTTAT
This sequence comes from Leptodactylus fallax, assembly GCA_947044405.1. Lineage (NCBI taxonomy): Eukaryota > Metazoa > Chordata > Amphibia > Anura > Leptodactylidae > Leptodactylus > Leptodactylus fallax. The sequence continues at coordinate 210,645 of CAMRHE010000919.1, forward strand.
AGTCTTGTACATAGGAGTAGTATTATAGTAGTTATATTCTTGTACATAGGGGCAGTATTATAGTAGTTATATTCTTGTACATAGGAGGTAGTATTATAGTAGTTATATTCTTGTACATAGGAGCAGCATTATAGTAGTTATATTCTTGTACATAGGGGGCAGTATTATAGTAGTTATATTCTTGTACATAGGAGGCAGTATTATAGTAGTTATATTCTTGTACATAGGAGTAGTATTATAGTAGTTATATTCTTGTATATAGGAGCAGTATTATAGTAGTTATATTCTTGTACATAGGGGGTAGTATTATAGTAGTTATATTCTTGTACATAGGAGGCAGTATTATAGTAGTTATATTCTTGTACATAGGAGCAGTATTATAGTAGTTATATTCTTGTACATAGGAGCAGTATTATAGTAGTTATATTCTTGTACATAGCAGGTAGTATTATAGTAGTTATATTCTTGTACATAGGAGGCAGTATTATAGTAGTTATATTCTTGTACATAGGAGCAGTATTATAGTAGTTATATTCTTGTACATAGGAGCAGTATTATAGTAGTTATATTCTTGTACATAGGAGCAGTATTATAGTAGTTATATTCTTGTACATAGGAGCAGTATTATAGTAGTTATATTCTTGTACATAGGAGGTAGTATTATAGTAGTTATATTCTTGTACATAGGAGCAGTATTATAGTAGTTATATTCTTGTACATAGGAGCAGTATTATAGTAGTTATATTCTTGTACATAGGAGCAGTATTATAGTAGTTATATTCTTGTACATAGGAGCAGTATTATAGTAGATATATTCTTGTACATAGGAGCAGTATTATAGTAGTTATATTCTTGTACATAGGAGCAGTATTATAGTAGTTATATTCTTGTACATAGGGGGCAGTATTATAGTAGTTATATTCTTGTACATAGGAGCAGTATTATAGTAGTTATATTCTTGTACATAGGGGGCAGTAGTATAGTAGTTATATTCTTGTACATAGGAGCAGTATTATAGTAGTTATATTCTTGTACATAGGAGCAGTATTATAGTAGTTATATTCTTGTACATAGCAGGTAGTATTATAGTAGTTATATTCTTGTACATAGGAGCAGTATTATAGTAGTTATATTCTTGTACATAGGAGCAGTATTATAGTAGTTATATTCTTGTACATAGGAGCAGTATTATAGTAGTTATATTCTTGTACATAGGAGCAGTATTATAGTAGTTATATTCTTGTACATAGGAGCAGTATTATAGTAGTTATATTCTTGTACATAGGAGGCAGTATTATAGTAGTTATATTCTTGTACATAGGAGCAGTATTATAGTAGTTATATTCTTGTACATAGGAGCAGTATTATAGTAGTTATATTCTTGTACATAGGAGGCAGTATTATAGTAGTTATATTCTTGTACATAGGAGCAGTATTATAGTAGATATATTCTTGTACATAGGAGCAGTATTATAGTAGTTATATTCTTGTACATAGGAGCAGTATTATAGTAGTTATATTCTTGTACATAGGGGGCAGTATTATAGTAGTTATATTCTTGTACATAGGAGCAGTATTATAGCAGTTATATTCTTGTACATAGGGGGCAGTAGTATAGTAGTTATATTCTTGTACATAGGAGGCAGTATTATAGTAGTTATATTCTTGTACATAGGAGCAGTATTATAGTAGTTATATTCTTGTACATAGGAGGTAGTATTATAGTAGTTATATTCTTGTACATAGGAGCGGTATTATAGTAGTTATATTCTTGTACATAGGAGTAGTATTATAGTAGTTATATTCTTGTACATAGGGGGCCGTATTATAGTAGTTATATTCTTGTACATAGGAGGTAGTATTATAGTAGTTATATTCTTGTACATAGGAGTAGCATTATAGTAGTTATATTCTTGTACATAGGGGGCAGTATTATAGTAGTTATATTCTTGTACATAGGGGCAGTATTATAGTACTTATATTCTTGTTCATAGGAGTAGTATTATAGTAGTTATATTCTTGTACATAGGAGTAGTATTATAGTAGTTATATTCTTGTACATAGGGGGGTAGTATTATAGTAGTTATATTCTTGTACATAGGAGGTAGTATTATAGTAGTTATATTCTTGTACATAGGAGCAGTATTATAGTAGTTATATTCTTGTACATAGGAGCAGTATTATAGTAGTTATATTCTTGTACATAGGAGGTAGTATTATAGTAGTTATATTCTTGTACATAGCAGGTAGTATTATAGTAGTTATATTCTTGTACATAGGAGCAGTATTATAGTAGTTATATTCTTGTACATAGGAGCAGTATTATAGTAGTTATATTCTTGTACATAGGAGCAGTATTATAGTAGTTATATTCTTGTACATAGGAGCAGTATTATAGTAGATATATTCTTGTACATAGGAGCAGTATTATAGTAGTTATATTCTTGTACATAGGAGCAGTATTATAGTAGTTATATTCTTGTACATAGGAGCAGTATTATAGTAGTTATATTCTTGTACATAGGAGCAGTATTATAGTAGTTATATTCTTGTACATAGGACCAGTATTATAGTAGATATATTCTTGTACATAGGAGCAGTATTATAGTAGTTATATTCTTGTACATAGGAGCAGTATTATAGTAGTTATATTCTTGTACATAGGGGGCAGTATTATAGTAGTTATATTCTTGTACATAGGAGCAGTATTATAGTAGTTATATTCTTGTACATAGGAGGTAGTATTATAGTAGTTATATTCTTGTACATAGGAACAGTATTATAGTAGATATATTCTTGTACATAGGAGCAGTATTATAGTAGTTATATTCTTGTACATAGGAGTAGTATTATAGTAGTTATATTCTTGTACATAGGAGCAGTATTATAGTAGTTATATTCTTGTACATAGGGGGCAGTATTATAGTAGTTATATTCTTGTACATAGGAGCAGTATTATAGTAGTTATATTCTTGTACATAGGAGCAGTATTATAGTAGATATATTCTTGTACATAGGAGCAGTATTATAGTAGTTATATTCTTGTACATAGGAGCAGTATTATAGTAGTTATATTCTTGTACATAGGGGGCAGTATTATAGTAGTTATATTCTTGTACATAGGGGGCAGTATTATAGTAGTTATATTCTTGTACATAGGAGTAGTATTATAGTAGTTATATTCTTGTACATAGGGGCAGTATTATAGTAGTTATATTCTTGTACATAGGAGCAGTATTATAGTAGTTATATTCTTGTACATAGGAGTAGTATTATAGTAGTTATATTCTTGTACATAGGAGGTAGTATTATAGTAGTTATATTCTTGTACATAGGGGGCAGTATTATAGTAGTTATATTCTTGTACATAGGAGCAGTATTATAGTAGTTATATTCTTGTACATAGGAGCAGTATTATGGTAGTTATATTCTTGTACATAGGAGCAGTATTATAGTAGTTATATTCTTGTACATAGGAGCAGTATTATAGTAGTTATATTCTTGTACATAGGAGCAGTATTATAGTAGTTATATTCTTGTACATAGGACCAGTATTATAGTAGATATATTCTTGTACATAGGAGCAGTATTATAGTAGTTATATTCTTGTACATAGGAGCAGTATTATAGTAGTTATATTCTTGTACATAGGGGGCAGTATTATAGTAGTTATATTCTTGTACATAGGAGCAGTATTATAGTAGTTATATTCTTGTACATAGGAGTAGTATTATAGTAGTTATATTCTTGTACATAGGAGCAGTATTATAGTAGTTATATTCTTGTACATAGGGGCAGTATTATAGTAGTTATATTCTTGTACATAGGAGCAGTATTATAGTAGTTATATTCTTGTACATAGGAGCAGTATTACAGTAGTTATATTCTTGTACATAGGAGTAGTATTATAGTAGTTATATTCTTGTACATAGGAGTAGTATTATAGTAGTTATATTCTTGTACATAGGAGGCAGTATTATAGTAGATATATTCTTGTACATAGGAGCAGTATTATAGTAGTTATATTCTTGTACATAGGAGGTAGTATTATAGTAGTTATATTCTTGTACATAGGGGCAGTATTATAGTAGTTATATTCTTGTACATAGGAGGTAGTATTATAGTAGTTATATTCTTGTACATAGGAGTAGTATTATAGTAGTTATATTCTTGTACATAGGAGCAGTATTATAGTAGTTATATTCTTGTACATAGGAGGTAGTATTATAGTAGTTATATTCTTGTACATAGGGGGCAGTATTATAGTAGTTATATTCTTGTACATAGGAGCAGTATTATAGTAGTTATATTCTTGTACATAGGAGGTAGTATTATAGTAGTTATATTCTTGTACATAGGAGCGGTATTATAGTAGTTATATTCTTGTACATAGGAGCAGTATTATAGTAGTTATATTCTTGTACATAGGGGGCCGTATTATAGTAGTTATATTCTTGTACATAGCAGGTAGTATTATAGTAGTTATATTCTTGTACATAGGAGTAGCATTATAGCAGTTATATTCTTGTACATAGGGGGCAGTATTATAGTAGTTATATTCTTGTACATAGGAGGCAGTATTATAGTAGTTATATTCTTGTACATAGGAGTAGTATTATAGTAGTTATATTCTTGTATATAGGAGTAGTATTATAGTAGTTATATTCTTGTACATAGGGGGTAGTATTATAGTAGTTATATTCTTGTACATAGGAGGTAGTATTATAGTAGTTATATTCTTGTACATAGGAGCAGTATTATAGTAGTTATATTCTTGTACATAGGAGCAGTATTATAGTAGTTATATTCTTGTACATAGCAGGTAGTATTATAGTAGTTATATTCTTGTACATAGGAGGCAGTATTATAGTAGTTATATTCTTGTACATAGGAGCAGTATTATAGTAGTTATATTCTTGTACATAGGAGCAGTATTATAGTAGTTATATTCTTGTACATAGGAGCAGTATTATAGTAGTTATATTCTTGTACATAGGAGCAGTATTATAGTAGTTATATTCTTGTACATAGCAGGTAGTATTATAGTAGTTATATTCTTGTACATAGGAGCAGTATTATAGTAGTTATATTCTTGTACATAGGAGCAGTATTATAGTAGTTATATTCTTGTACATAGGAGCAGTATTATAGTAGTTATATTCTTGTACATAGGACCAGTATTATAGTAGATATATTCTTGTACATAGGAGCAGTATTATAGTAGTTATATTCTTGTACATAGGAGCAGTATTATAGTAGTTATATTCTTGTACATAGGGGGCAGTATTATAGTAGTTATATTCTTGTACATAGGAGCAGTATTATAGCAGTTATATTCTTGTACATAGGGGGCAGTAGTATAGTAGTTATATTCTTGTACATAGGAGCAGTATTATAGTAGTTATATTCTTGTACATAGGAGCAGTATTATAGTAGTTATATTCTTGTACATAGGGGGCAGTATTATAGTAGGTATATTCTTGTACATAGGAGGTAGTATTATAGTAGTTATATTCTTGTACATAGGAGTAGTATTATAGTAGTTATATTCTTGTACATAGGGGGCAGTATTATAGTAGTTATATTCTTGTACATAGGAGCAGTATTATAGTAGTTATATTCTTGTACATAGGAGCAGTATTATAGTAGCTATATTCTTGTACATAGGGGGCAGTATTATAGTAGTTATATTCTTGTACATAGGAGCAGTATTATAGTAGTTATATTCTTGTACATAGGAGCAGTATTATAGTAGTTATATTCTTGTACATAGGAGGTAGTATTATAGTAGTTATAGTCTTGTACATAGGAGCAGTATTATAGTAGTTATATTCTTGTACATAGGAGTAGTATTATAGTAGTTATATTCTTGTACATAGGAGGTAGTATTATAGTAGTTATATTCTTGTACATAGGGGGCAGTATTATAGTAGGTATATTCTTGTACATAGGAGGTAGTATTATAGTAGTTATATTCTTGTACATAGGAGGCAGTATTATAGTAGTTATATTCTTGTACATAGGAGCAGTATTATAGTAGTTATATTCTTGTACATAGGAGGCAGTATTATAGTAGTTATATTCTTGTACATAGGAGCAGTATTATAGTAGTTATATTCTTGTACATAGGAGCAGTATTATAGTAGTTATATTCTTGTACATAGGAGCAGTATTATAGTAGTTATATTCTTGTACATAGGGGGCAGTATTATAGTAGTTATATTCTTGTACATAGGAGCAGTATTATAGTAGTTATATTCTTGTACATAGGGGGTAGTATTATAGTAGTTATATTCTTGTACATAGGAGCAGTATTATAGTAGTTATATTCTTGTACATAGGAGCAGTATTATAGTAGTTATATTCTTGTACATAGGGGATAGTATTATAGTAGTTATATTCTTGTACATAGGAGGTAGTATTATAGTAGTTATATTCTTGTACATAGGAGCAGTATTATAGTAGTTATATTCTTGTACATAGGAGCAGTATTATAGTAGTTATATTCTTGTACATAGGAGGCAGTATTATAGTAGTTATATTCTTGTACATAGGAGGCAGTATTATAGTAGTTATATTCTTGTACATAGGAGCAGTATTATAGTAGTTATATTCTTGTACATAGGAGCAGTATTATAGTAGTTATATTCTTGTACATAAGAGGTAGTATTATAGTAGTTATATTTTTGTACATAGGAGCAGTATTATAGTAGTTATATTCTTGTACATAGGAGGCAGTATTATAGTAGTTATATTCTTGTACATAGGAGTAGTATTATAGTAGTTATATTCTTTTACATAGGAGCAGTATTATAGTAGTTATTTTATGTCTGATATGTTTTCATGCTTCATTTGGTGGGAATTCTCTAGAAATCTCCGGGTTCACTTACTTTATTCATCTCATTGAGAATATAAGTCATTTGTCTTTTCGTTGATCTATGTGTCCTTTATATTTACAGTGTTTGCCTCAGTTGTTTCTGTGTTATGAACCGTCACATGGTCCCCATTAGCAGACAAGATGGCGCTGTGCGTTACATATGTATTTTGGGGTTGGTTTGAGGCCTCGCCCTGTGATTTATGATGTGTATTATACACGAGCGGCCATAAATCTACAATCCTTCATATATTTCTCTGTATAACTGAACATCGCAGTAAGATTTCGGAGGTTCGTGTCAGTCCCGCAGATGTCGGCTGCAGCGCTTCATTGCCGCTCGTATATCAGCCTTACAGTAATAACAACATATTCAGCCCAAGGATATCCCAGCACTTAAGAGATTAAGAGTAATACACTGAGCACATCATAAAATCACATCACTGGCGGCCGCGCGCTCCGTCTGCCAGGACGCACTTCTGTCGTTTATATAAAACGTGAAATTCACAGACACAACTGACAACTGTTTACTCATAATGTGAGATGATGATTATGAGGCACAGAATACGCAGCATGTGGAGTCAGCCCTAATACTACTGCCATATACTGAACCAGAGCAGCACAAAATAGTATTCATCATATCATAGTAACAATGACATGTGACCTTATACTACAGTACAGCTATTCATCTATTACTACTGACACCCAGCTGTATATATCATGTGTGAGAGGTTGTCACAGCCCCGCCCCCTGTTACTGACATCACTGATATAATGACATGTGATCAGACATGAGATCCGCACACCTTATACTACAGTACAGCTATTCATCTATTACTACTGACACCCAGCTGTATATATCATGTCTGAGAGGTTGTCACAGCCCCGCCCCCTGTTACTGACATCACTGATATAATATAATGACATGTGATCAGACATGAGATCCGCACACCTTATACTACAGTACAGCTATTCATCTATTACTACTGACACCCACCTGTATATATCATGTCTGAGAGGTTGTCACAGCCCCGCCCCCTGTTACTGACATCACTGATATAATGACATGTGATCAGACATGAGATCCGCACACCTTATACTACAGTACAGCTATTCATCTATTACTACTGACACCCACCTGTATATATCATGTGTGAGAGGTTGTCACAGCCCCGCCCCCTGTTACTGACATCACTGATATAATGACATGTGATCATATATGATATATTTCATGTCCTCTGATACTGTGTATCGCTCTCTGGTATCAGTCGGATCTCGTGGATATTTCCGTCATTCCTCCGTTGCGTTTATCATACATTTTCCGTACGTGTTCGCGCTCTCCGGTAGATTTTATTCCTCCTATTCCTAATAACATCCTGTAAGGTGACGGCTCGGTGCTGGATCATGGCGCGGTGACATACGGTGCAGTATATGTACACAATCATATAAACCGTATATAAATAAACCATATAATACGTATAAGAGTATGTTCACACAGCGGAAAATGGAGATGAATTCCTTTTCATTTTCCCCCGCCAGTATTTTTACCACATCAGCCTTCCGTCGTGGCTGAATCATCCGCAGCAAGATCGAGCAGGACGCTTCTTTTTTCCACGTCCTGCTGCAATCTGAGAAATCCGCCCCCAATTCCGCAGCCAATTCCTCCATGTGAACACAGCCTTAGATCTATGGGAAGGTTCCCGATCACTGACAACCAGCAGAGCTCTCAGTGGCGACTACCGCAGACTTAACCCTTAGAGGGAACGCGCCGACCTGATTGACACTTTGCGTCATCTGAATCGATACCCAAGCACGATATGAACAATCATCCCGCAGGTTGTCTGAACAATAGGATTCCGGTGATTTCCCGCACGCCCGCACCGCGCTTACGTCCTTTTTTTTCCATTCTCGGTCAGGTCCCTGTCGTAATTCCTGTGTCCTCAGGCTGCGCTAACACGTAAGCCTCTCTTGTGCTGTCTGGCGTCCTGTGCGGGCAGCGGCCGATCACCCACACGGTCACATTCTGAAGTTCAGCCGCTGCGTCAAACACTAAATCCTGCTTTCTGAGCCAAATCTTTCTGAGTATGAATCAGAGGGCGAGCAGGGTCATAGGAGGTCACACCCTGCACCACAGCGGAGCGACAGGTCCAAAACCCTGACAACAATCACAGCACCAAGAGCTGACAACCTACTGGAGGCTAGATCATAAGAGAGATATGTAACATACATTGTGTATAAGAACACCTGCTACATCCACTGACACCAGTCTGAACCGCCACATTAATATTATGGGAAACTGTCAGCAAGACCAATAACACACAAGCAACTAACTAATCAGATAAGATCCTATAATGTGCGAGCAGAAAATAGAAAACACCAGAACACGCTCTGTGCAGACACTGAACAAGCAGGGAATGATGGGAGATTTCAGCTCTGAAGTTGTAGAATAGTGAGCGCAGCTCTGGAGTATAATAAAGGATGTAACTCAGGATCAGTACAGGATAAGTAATGTAATGTATGTACACAGTGACTGCACCAGCAGAATAGTGAGTGCAGCTCTGGAGTATAATACAGGATAAGTAATGTAATGTATGTACACAGTGACTGTACCAGCAGAATAGTGAGTGCAGCTCTGGAGTATAATACAGGATGTAACTCAGGATCAGTACAGGATAAGTAATGTAATGTATGTACACAGTGACTGCACCAGCAGAATAGTGAGCGCAGCTCTGGAGTATAATACAGGATATAACTCAGGATCAGTACAGGATAAGTAATGTAATGTATGTACACAGTGACTGCACCAGCAGAATAGTGAGCGCAGCTCTGGAGTATAATACAGGATGTAACTCAGGATCAGTACAGGATAAGTAATGTAATGTACAGTATGTACACAGTGACTGTATCAGCGGAATAGTGAGCGCAGCTCTGGAGTATAATACAGGATGTAACTCAGGATCAGTACAGGATAAGTAATGTAATGTATGTACACAGTGACTGTATCAGCAGAATAGTGAGTGCAGCTCTGGAGTATAATACAGGATGAACTCAGGATCAGTACAGGATAAGTAATGTAATGTATGTACACAGTGACTGCACCAGCAGAATAGTGAGCGCAGCTCTGGAGTATAATACAGGATGTAACTCAGGATCAGTACAGGATAAGTAATGTAATGTATGTACACAGTGACTGTACCAGCAGAATAGTGAGCGCAGCTCTGGAGTATAATACAGGATGTAACTCAGGTCAGTACAGGATAAGTAATGTAATGTATGTACACAGTGACTGCACCAGCAGAATAGTGAGCGCAGCTCTGGAGTATAATACAGGATGTAACTCAGGATCAGTACAGGATAAGTAATGTAATGTATGTACACAGTGACTGTACCAGCAGAATAGTGAGCGCAGCTCTGGAGTATAATACAGGATGTAACTCAGGATCAGTACAGGATAAGTAATGTAATGTATGTACACAGTGACTGTACCAGCAGAATAGTGAGCGCAGCTCTGGAGTATAATACAGGATGTAACTCAGGATCAGTACAGGATAAGTAATGTAATGTATGTACACAGTGACTGCACCAGCAGAATAGTGAGCGCAGCTCTGGAGTATAATACAGGATGTAACTCAGGATATACCTTGTGGATTACTGAGGACCTTCCTGGCATTATAACATATTATTTGGTTAGTAAACAGTAACAAAGTTTGCAATACTCCAGGTAAATATAATCTTATCAGAAAAAAAAATGCCCTTTTCTCAGGCTCAATGCACTGAATTCTTTCTGCACTTACAGTCTATGAAGAGGGCAGAGGAGAGAGCCAGAGCTGAGAGAGCAGGGGCAGGCAAGGAACAGACAGGAGCTGCTGGAGCAAACAGTTTTCTATCTCACCCCAAGTGCTTTATTGAAGTACTTCTCTTTAATGTTATATCTGGTCCTGCTGCTGCTACCTCTGAGTGAGTAAGAGGGAGTTATGGAGCAGGATCAGGAGAAGTTGCCATAGCGATCTGGAAGGAGAAGAGTAAAGTAAATATCTACAACCAGAGACGACGTCTCCTGTGGTCACTGGATGTAAATGCACTATAATCACTTATACACTCTAGAGAACGCCTGTGTATAACGCTGGTATGTGCCACTATAGTATGGGTCTAATCTGTGATCTGAAACCATTGCTGGTGAAGATATAGAGGCTGACGGCAGAAGTGAGGAGCCAAAGATGTCTCAGGAGTAAGTCAGGAGAGGTCTGGTCTGGATGCAGAAGATGAGGAAAGTAGACATCGGCTTGCAGGTATGATGTCACCTTTGGCACTGGATGTAACTACACTGTAATCACTGGTCACTGTGCTGTAGGTCTATTTGGGGTCTGAGCTTATTTGCCTTGCCATAGAGGCTGGGGATGAAGGAAGAAGTACATTTTGCAGTTGTCAGGAGAAGTTGTCATAGCAGTCTGGGCCGGATGGAAGCAATAAGGAAAAAAAAGAATATACAATCTGATATGGCGTCACCTGTGGTCAGCGGATGTAACTGCACTATAATCACTTATATGATCTCACTTATATGATCTACAGCACGACTGCGTAAGCATACCGCGGGTATGTAACACCGTATGGTTGTATTAAGTAATATGCCCCAAAACATCAAGCTTGTTCCTAGCTCTGTCTAGACTGCCTTTTACCCCAGCACTTTTTTGGAGGGAGGGTTACATCAGCTGTAAAGAGGGGGGGGCTAGTCTTCTACAGACCCTCATTTTGGCCATGCTGGGATTTGTAGTCATGCTTTGTAATAATTTTGTGGGCCTTATTATAGGATGTGCAGTCACCTGGGGGCTCTTATGAGCGGTTAGTATTAGGACTGGTATATGTGGGCGGGGGTCCGGTTACAGAGCGTGCACTGGGGTGCAGGGGTTAACCCTCTGTTGTCTAATGACTTAATCCTCTAGGTGCTGCAGGTCGGGGTTGTCAGACACATTCCCTTTAATGCGCTCCTCTCCTACGGCCTGAAAACTTGGCAGAGATCTGTATAATACACAGAGGAACTAGAATAGCTCAGGACGGGCCAGTAACGCTGAGAGGATGTGGTGAAGGGAGTCGACCCGAACTAGATGGATTCACATCCAGCGCTGGCTCCAGCTGTTACCTCTGAAAAAAAAAAACCTCTAAAACGTAAAAAAGAACGAGGGTCAAATGGTGAAAGAAAAAGAGTGCGCAGAGTGTGGAGGAAGCGCGGCGGCCGAGAGGGAAGGCTCTGCTGGAGACGCTCGAGAAACCTTGACTTATTCCTCAAGAATTCTCCTGCCCACAAACGAGAATAGCACATGTGGCGACACGGGAGGGACGGCAGAGCGAGGAGGCCGCCATCTCGCTCTACACACCGTCACACAGTCACCTGCATAGGGAGCGAGCACCGTACAAACCCTGCATTGACTCCTGCTCCGGCCCTGCCAGCTCCGGGGGAGACCACCCAATATCTACACCTCATTCTCAGTTCTGCTGACAGGCGCAATATAGCGGTGGGATATTTGGGGTGGCCAAGGATACCGGTGAATACAGCACAACAAATCTATACTTTGGCAGATGAAATGGATGAAGCAGTTTACAAAAACATCGTGGCCGAGGGAGAAAAATAACAACGAGGCTCCGAGAGGAAAAGGGGGGGAAAGCCGCAAAACTCAGGGAATGTATAGACTGCAATGTGAGATGCTGCCTGCTCTACAAGATGGGGGCGCGGACGTTATACTGCCAACATATTCCATAGAGGTGTACAGAGAGCTGAACTCACAAGACAAGTCCCTATGTGGAGGGCCAAGATGGACAACGATGTGTAGAACGTAACGCAGGAGATATGACTTATGGCTGACCACATTGTACTCTCACTCCCATGGCCTAGGATTCCTACAATCATGTACAAATATCAGACTTCAATCTAGAGAAATCCAAAAAGTTAGGAGCCAACGGCAAAATTCCAAAGACCTTCTGATCCCGATGAAGGAAACGCAACTTTACTCCCTAAACGGAACATTTAGGAGGACAACTGGATCCCGTACCAATCTGTAAAACATGGAGTAGACCAGGGTGGCCCATACCACGGGAGGCCACATGGCCTAAGTAGCTCCATGTTTACATTCTCCTGGCTGAATCTGAAGCCAGGACCTGGTGGTAACCATTCATCACTTGTGCCCCCCATGTGGTGTCCACTAGACAACCTACATTAAGTAAACACGTTGATGGGTAAAATCCAAGTCTCCGATTCTCAGATCCCTCCACATGAGACATTGAGCAATCCCATAGACCTTAGATCATTGGTGGATTCCAGACTGGGGGCACTACTAACAATGGGGTGAAGACATCTGTGCTCACAATGATGCCCTTGTGTAATATACCCCAATCAACCAAAGTGCATGTATGTCCATCTGTGGGAGGTCCACCCTTGTATCTGCTCATGGGCACCACCAAAGTAAGGCCCCCCATGTGTGATGGTCTCGACATTTTTAAGGCATATCCTCCAGTCCGAGAAGCAAAAATTTGCAAGGTATCCAACAAAATACGCAGTGAAAACCAAGATGCCCAAGACCCCTGACCACTGACCACCATCAGGGGCTTCTGGGTCAGATGACATCATCACAGTCATGTGGAAGACCAATGAATGCACCTAAGATGTGCCGCCATCTTGAAAACCACTTAACCATGACAAGGGCTGGTGTTCCTGAGCCTTGCTGGAGGGTGTAGTCTGACAACAGCTGAGGGACACTATAGGACACATCCGCCCGGATTAGGGGCATCGGAAGGTGCGCTTGTATGTCACATCTCCTGTCACTCTCACTTTCCTTCTTAATGAACTGCTAAGCGGTTGGATTAGATGTCCCGTACACTGAGTGACGAGCGCTACACGGGCTGTATGGGCGGACACACCAGGATATATACATGTTATATGGACTGACATCACTCACTTGTTTAAAGGGCCAGCGCACTCTTCTGTACACTGCATTGTGAAAAGTTCTGCAACCAGACCTTGTTGTCAGATTTTTGCATGTTGTCAGTGTCAGCCAAAGCCCATCAAGATTGTGTCCTGTTTGCTCAGCAGATGAGAATTCGTTACAGTGTATTAGTTTAAGCCTGATGTCCAATACAACAGAAAGATTTGTGCTGGTTATTATATAGACTTATACATTGTAATAAACCCTCAGCTAACAGGAATCTTTCCATTCTGTGGCAGCAAGCAGAGATCTTGAATGGTGCTGAATTAACTCTGTGTATACACTATATATACATATAATAACTCTGTGTATACACTGTACAGTATATACATATATTAATTCCATATATACAGGGCATATACATATAATAACTCTGTGAATACTATATATATATACAGTACAGACCAAAAGTTTGGACACACCTTCTCATTCCAAGAGTTTTCTGTATTTTCATGACTATAAAAATTGTAGATTCACACTGAAGGCATCAAAACTATGAATTACCACATGTGGAATTATATACTTAACAAAAAAGTGTGACACAACTGAAAATATGTCTTATATTCTAGGTTCTTCACAGTAGCCACCTTTTGCTTTGATTACTGCTTTGCACACTCTTGGCATTCTCTTGATGAGCTTCGAGAGGTAGTCACCTGAAATGGTTTTCACTTCACAGGTGTGCCCTGTCAGGTTTAATAAGTGGGATTTCTTGCCTTATAAATGGGGTTGGGACCATCAGTTGTGTTGTTCAGAAGTCAGGGGGATACACAGCTGATAGTCCTACTGAATGGACTGTTAGAATTTGTATTATGGCAAGAAAAAAGCAGCTAAGTAAAGAAAAACAAGTGGCCATCATTACTTTAAGAAATGAAGGTCAGTCAGTCCGAAAAATTGGGAAAACTTTGAAAGTGTCCCCAAGTGCAGTGGCCAAAACCATCAAGTGCTACAAAGAAACTGGCTCACATGAGGACCGCCCCAGGAAAGGAAGACCAAGAGTCACCTCTGCTGCGGAGGATAAGTTCATCCGAGTCACCAGCCTCAGAAATCGCAGGTTAACAGCAGCTCAGATTAGAGACCAGGTCAATGCCACACAGAGTTCTAGCAGCAGACACATCTCTACAACAACTGTTAAGAGGAGACTGTGTGCAGCAGGCCTTCATGGTAAAATAGCTGCTAGGAAACCACTGCTAAGGACAGGCAACAAGCACAAGAAGAACACAAGGAATGGACATTAGACCTGTGGAAATCTGGGCTTTGGTCTGATGAGTCCAAATTTGAGATCTTTGGTTCCAACCACCGTGTCTTTGTGCGACGCAGAAAAGGTGAAGGAATGGACTCTACATGCCTGGTTCCCACCGTGACGCATGGAGGAGGAGGTGTGATGGTGTGGGGGGCTTTGCTGGGGACACTGTTGGGGATTTATTCTGAACCAGCATGGTTACCACAGCATCTTGCAGTGGCATGCTATTCCATCTGGTTTGCGTTTAGTTGGACCAACAGGACAATGACCCCAAACACCTCCAGACTGTGTAAGGGCTATTTGACCAAGAAGGAGAGTGATGGGGTGCTACGCCAGATGACCTGGCCTCCACAGTCACCAGACCTGAACCCAATCCAGATGGTTTGGGGTGAGCTGGACCGCAGAGTGAAGGCAAAAGGGCCAACAAGTGCTAAGCATCTCTGGGAACTCCTTCAAGACTGTTGGAAGACCATTTCAGGTGACTACCTCTTGAAGCTCATCAAGAGAATGCCAAGAGTGTGCAAAGCAGTAATCAAAGCAAAAGGTGGCTACTTTGAAGAACCTAGAATATAAGACATATTTTCAGTTGTTTCACACTTTTTTGTTAAGTATATAATGTTATATATATACAGTCATATGAAAAGTTTGGGCACCCCTATTAATCTTAATCATTTTTAGTTCTAAATATTTGGGTGTTTGCAACAGCCATTTCAATTTGATATATCTAATAACTGATGGACACAGTAATATTTCAGGATTGAAATGAGGTTTATTGTACTAACAGAAAATGTGCAATATGCATTAAACCAAAATTTGACCGGTGCAAAAATTTGGGTACCCTTATTTTATTGATTTGAATACTCCTAACTACTTTTACTGACTTACTGAAGCACAAAATTGGTTTTGTAACCTCACTGAGCTTTGAACTTCATAGCCAGGTGTATCCAATCATGGGAAAAGGTATTTAAGGTGGCCAATTGCAAGTTGTTCTCCTATTTGAATCTCCCTGAAGAGTGGCATCATGGGCTCCTCAAAACAACTCTCAAATGATCTGAAAACAAAGATTGTTCAACATAGTTGTTCAGGGGAAGGATACAAAAAGTTGTCTCAGAGATTTAACCTGTCAGTTTCCACTGTGAGGAACATAGTAAGGAAATGGAAGACCACAGGGACAGTTCTTGTTAAGCCCAGAAGTGGCAGGCCAAGAAAAATATCAGAAAGGCAGAGAAGAAGAATGGTGAGAACAGTCAAGGACAACCACAGACCACCTCCAAAGAGCTGCAGCACATCTTGCTGCAGATGGTGTCACTGTGCATCGGTCAACAATACAGCACACTTTGCACAAGGAGAAGCTGTATGGGAGAGTGATGCGAAAGAAGCCGTTTCTGAAAGCACGCCACAAACAGAGTCGCCTGAGGTATGCAAAAGCACATTTGGACAAGCCAGCTCATTTTGGAAGAAGGTCCTGTGGACTGATGAAACAAAGATTGAGTTGTTTGGTCATACAAAAAGGCGTTATGCATGGCGCCAAAAAACACAGCATTCCAAGAAAAACACTTGCCCCCACTGTAAAATTTGGTGGAGGTTCCACATGCTTTGGGGCTGTGTGGCCAATGCCGGCACCGGGAATCTTGTTAAAGTTGAGGGTCGCATGGATTCAACTCAGTATCAGCAGATTCTTGAGAATAATGTACAAGAATCAGTGACGAATTTGAAGTTACGCCGGGGATGGATATTTCAGCAAGACAATGATCCAAAACACAGCTCCAAATCTACCAGGCATTCATGCAGAGGAACAATGACAATGTTCTGGAATGGCCATCCCAGCCCCAGACCTGAATATCATTGAACATCTGTGGGATAATTTGAAGCGGGCTGTCCATGCCGGGACCATCAAACTTAACTGAACTGGAATTGTTTTGTAAAGAGGAATGGTCAAAAATACCTTCATCCAGGATCCAGGAACTGATTAAAAGCTACAGGAAGCGACTAGAGGCTGTTATTTTTGCAAAAGGAGGATCTACTAAATATTAATGTCACTTTTCTGTGAGGTGCCAACTGCAGCGGAAATTTTGGTTAATGCATATTGCAATTTTTGTTAGACAAAAACCCATTTCAACCGAAAAATACGGGCCAACAGTATTAGAAAAAAAAAAATAAAAAGGGGGTTGAAAAAACAAAAATAAGAACAAAAATGATTAAGATTAATAGGGGCCCAAACTTTCATATGCGTATATATATATATATATATATATATATAACAACTGTGTATACACTATATATACACACATATATTAACTCCATATATACAGGGCATATACATATATATATATATATATATATTAACACCGTGTATACAGTATATACATATAATAACGCTGTGTATACACTATATATACATATATTAACTCCATATACAGGGTATATACACATATATAATAATGCCATGTGTACAGTATATACATATATTAACTCCATATATACAGTATATGCATATAACTCCATGTATACAGTACATACACATATCATGGCCATTCTGCCCAGATAGGGGAATATTGGGGGTCTTAGGATACCTAGCACATAAGGGGCGTCCATTACCGGGTCCTATCACCTCAGGCAGAAATATTCGGCACCCACTTTTTCAGTGGCTTTAGTGTCCATAAATAACTCTACTTCTGCGACTCCTCAGATTATTTGGCATCTGCTGACCTTCAGACAGCGAGGTTTCTGCTCCACATGACACTTGGCATAGAAAAATATAACACACAAACCTCAACACAGTGACACAAGCTACACAATCCAAGAGGCGGCAAGGTTGTAGGATGGTGGAGCAATGTGCTCGACAGATTGTGGCCCCGGCAGATTGTGCCCATCGATGCAGTGCTTTTCAAGACTCACCCATGGGTCATCGCGACTTACTACTAATGGCCTCTACTAACTGGTGGCCACACACTAGAAAGTCAAACTGCGTCACAAGGTCCAACAAAAATATGAACACAACATGGACAGACTTGGAGATGTTAAAATTGTACAATGGTGGAGTCATATTTACTACTGGACTCCATTGAATGCTTCTAAAATGTTACTCTACAAGCCATATCTCAATTAACTGGTGGCCATACCCAAGATAAGAGTCCACCAAACCTGCCCCACCAGGTCCAAGAAAAGTAAGGATACAAGATGTTAAAGTTGTATGATGGTGGAGTTGTGTTTACTACAGGGGTCCATCATATGCCCCTGAGAACTTACCCCACGTGCAACTACTAACCAACATCTCAATTAACTGGTGGCCATGCTTATGGCATAGAAGTTGACCAAGCGTCTCCTGGGTGTAGTCGCAGCCTAGTTTGTTCCCCATGAGGCGACCTGCGCAGCCGCTTGTCTTAATGACATTAATAAGACTCCCAGCTCTGCTGCGTCTGAGATCACAAGTCACGGAAGGTTTCATCAGGGACCTTTGAAGTGCTGTGGACATGTGCCGGCTCTCAGATGTAGGCGCTGACCGCCCCCCACTGCGGTCTGCTAAAACCAGCGCAGAAAGGGATTCTTGGATTAAAAGGCTGAAAATAGCCGATCCCTACGGGGCAGTCTGTGCTCTCCTGTCACCTCTCATTATACCCCACCAATTACACAGAACAAAAATACCAGTCATGCGTGTGCCAGTCAATGGGGCAACCAGTTCTCACCACTACAGGCCCAGGTTATAGCGACGCTAGATAGCGGCAAATCCAACAGCGCCTCCGAACTCACACAGGACACTGGCCCAAAAACCTGGCTGCTGTGCCCAAGGTAGTACCACCTGGATGGCCATCTATATACTGTATACAGATACCATCCATAATCTCTTATCTCTTTATACATAAAAATGAGTGTCTGTCTGTTCTTTATGCGCGACCAAACGAGTGGACCGATTATCACCAAATTTAGCACACAGGTACATCAGGTGTCCAGGAAGGTTTAGATTAGGTTTCAGCTCTCTAGGACGTACCATTCCTGAGATACAGTATTCCCAAAAAATGACCTGCATTAGCCAATAGAAGCCTGCAAATCTTTCACTCATATTCCAACTGCCATACACACGGTCACATGTCCCTTATCAGCCAATAGAAGCTCGCAGGCACTTAGTCTCCACATGCACACAGCTTTACTCCAGGTTTCCATAACAACCCAGCCATTTGTCTTCACTGCTGTAGGTCAGCTTTAAAGGGGCAGGGCACTGTGGATGACTCTGTTACACAAGGTCAAATACACACAGAAAGACCAGGTTTCCATAGCAACCAACCTATTTATGACCTCTATTAGTCAGTAGCACATCGCAGGTCCTTTAATTATTAGTTCGCAGGTCCTTAAATATTCAGTCAAATGACGAGTATCAGCCAATATAAGTTCACATTTAATTTACCAGGTTTCCATAAGGTCAGCTTTAAAGGGGCAGGGTGCTGTGGATGACACTGTTACATAAGGTCACATACACACAGCTTTACTCCAGGTTTCCATAACAACTGATCGCAGGTTTTTCACTGATACCCAAACTGAGATACACATGATCACATGACGCTTATGGACCAATGGAAACTTGCAGGTTCTTCAGTCTTCACATACACACAGCTTTACACCAGGTTTCCATAGCAACCAACCTACTCTTATGGGGCCACTACACAAACCAAAACTGAAATATACCCGTGCGAAGCCGGGTCCTTCTGCTAGTGTGTATATATATATATATATATATATATATATATATATATATATACACATACACACACACACATACATACACAGGGGCATCTCAATAAATTAGAATATCCTTGAAACGTTCATTCATTTCAGTAATTCCATTAATAAAGTTCCTCCTATATTTTCTAGATTCTTTACCCACAGAGTCTTCTATTCCAAGTGTTTTATTTCTGTAAATGTTGATTATGGATTACAGGGAATGAAAACCCAAATCTAAGAAAATGAGAATATTGTAAGTTGAGTTCAGTCTTGTAAATTCAGCGTCACCTGCCAAGGTTTCCTCAGTCTGGTTCAGTAGGACACACAATCCTGGAAGACGCTGATTATGGATTGTATTACTGAATTACTGACATGAAGGAACGTTTCACAGATATTCTCATTTATTCAGATGCTCCTGTAGTATATATATATATATATATATATATATATATATATATGCGCCATCTATACCTTTTATGTACAATCTTCCAACATATAATATATAGTCACCATCTATACATTCTATATATAAATTGCCAACATACTGTACATAGACACCATCTATACATTCTATGTAAGAACAGTCAACATACTATATAAAGGCATCATCTATATATTCTGGGTATGTTCTGCCAACATACTGTTTATAGGCATCATCTATATCGTCTATGTACAATCTGCCAACATACTGTATATAAGCATTATCTATACATTCTATGAGCAATCTGCCACTATATAGGCACCATCTATACATCCTATGTATAATCTGTCACCATACTATAGGTGCCTTTGATATAAGAACTCCTAGTATATTGTACACATTATCTATACATGACGCCCCCTATTGGTCACCTTTTTAAATGCTCATGTATTTTACAACCCACACCTGGCGCCCTCTGTCACCCTGCTGTCTGCTACACCACATGTGGGTGTGGCTTAACGGCTCTAATCTGATTGGGTTATATTTACAATGTAATATTTTGGGAGTATTTATTTCTTATATTTAACCCTTTCTTGTCCCTTCTGGATGTTCAATGAAATTTTCATATTCTTTCTCCAGAATGTCATCAGATTACTCACGGTCGGCTGTATCGTCCATGGTGCAGCGTTCCTTCGGCAGACCGGGGTGGGTGCAGACTCTGCCCAATTTTCCGCCCATCTGAAGACAGTCTTGGGTGGACACGTAGGGGCTTAGGGGCTGGATTTCTGGGGGGCATGTAAAATATGGTCAGGGGAATGCCCTTTAATTGTGACCATACGTGATGTGGGTGTAAAACATGCTAATGGGGACAACTACACCCCTAAACTGGACATACTGGGGAGACCTATGCCCCTAAACTGGACATACTGGGGAGACCTACACCCCTAAACTGGACATACTGGGGACAACTACACCCCTAAACTGGACATACTGGGGACTACACCCCTAAACTGGACATACTGGGGAGACCTACGCCCCTAAACTGGACATACTGGGGAGACCTACACCCCTAAACTGGACATACTGGGGAGACCTACACCCCTAAACTGGACATACTGGGGACAACTACACCCCTAAACTGGACATACTGGGGAGACCTACGCCCCTAAACTGGACATACTGGGGAGACCTACACCCCTAAACTGGACATACTGGGGAGACCTACACCCCTAAACTGGACATACTGGGGACAACTACACCCCTAAACTGGACATACTGGGGAGACCTACACCCCTAAACTGGACATACTGGGGAGACCTACACCCCTAAACTGGACATACTGGGGAGACCTACGCCCCTAAACTGGACATACTGGGGACAACTACACCCCTAAACTGGACATACTGGGGAGACCTACGCCCCTAAACTGGACATACTGGGGAGACCTACACCCCTAAACTGGACATACTGGGGACAACTACACCCCTAAACTGGACATACTGGGGAGACCTACACCCCTAAACTGGACATACTGGGGAGATCTACACCCCTAAACTGGACATACTGGGGAGACCTACCCCCCTAAACTAGCTATACTGAGAGACCTACACCCCTAAACTGGACATACTGGGGAGACCTACGCCCCTAAACTGGACATACTGGGGAGACCTACACCCCTAAACTGGACATACTGGGGACAACTACACCCCTAAACTGGACATACTGGGGAGACCTACACCCCTAAACTGGACATACTGGGGAGATCTACACCCCTAAACTGGACATACTGGGGAGACCTACGCCCCTAAACTGGACATACTGGGGAGACCTACACCCCTAAACTGGACATACTGGGGAGACCTACGCCCCTAAACTGGACATACTGGGGAGACCTACGCCCCTAAACTGGACATACTGGGGAGACCTACGCCCCTAAACTGGACATACTGGGGAGACCTACACCCCTAAACTGGCTGTTCTGGGGACAACTACACCAATAAACTGGCTATACTGGGGAGACCTACGCCCCTAAACTGGACATACTGGGGAGACATACGCCCCTAAACTGGACATACTGGGGAGACCTACGCCCCTAAACTGGACATACTGGGGAGACCTACGCCCCTAAACTGGACATACTGGGGAGACCTACACCCCTAAACTGGACATACTGGGGACAACTACACCCCTAAACTGGACATACTGGGGAGACCTACACCCCTAAACTGGACATACTGGGGGGACCTACACCCCTAAACTGGACATACTGGGGACAACTACACCCCTAAACTGGACATACTGGGGAGACCTACACCCCTAAACTGGACATACTGGGGGGACCTACACCCCTAAACTGGACATACTGGGGACAACTACACCCCTAAACTGGACATACTGGGGAGACCTACACCCCTAAACTGGACTTACTGGGGAGACCTACACCCCTAAACTGGACATACTGGGGAGACCTACACCCCTAAACTGGACATACTGGGGAGACCTACGCCCCTAAACTGGACATACTGGGGAGACCTACGCCCCTAAACTGGACATACTGGGGAGACCTACACCCCTAAACTGGCTGTTCTGGGGACAACTACACCAATAAACTGGCTATACTGGGGAGACCTACGCCCCTAAACTGGACATACTGGGGAGACCTACGCCCCTAAACTGGACATACTGGGGAGACATACGCCCCTAAACTGGACATACTGGGGAGACCTACGCCCCTAAACTGGACATACTGGGGAGACCTACGCCCCTAAACTGGACATACTGGGGAGACCTACACCCCTAAACTGGACATACTGGGGACAACTACACCCCTAAACTGGACATACTGGGGAGACCTACACCCCTAAACTGGACAAACTGGGGGGACCTACACCCCTAAACTGGACATACTGGGGACAACTACACCCCTAAACTGGACATACTGGGGAGACCTACACCCCTAAACTGGACTTACTGGGGAGACCTACACCCCTAAACTGGACATACTGGGGAGACCTACACCCCTAAACTGGACATACTGGGGAGATCTACACCCCTAAACTGGACATACTGGGGAGACCTACCCCCCTAAACTAGCTATACTGAGAGACCTACACCCCTAAACTGGACATACTGGGGAGACCTACGCCCCTAAACTGGACATACTGGGGAGACCTACGCCCCTAAACTGGACATACTGGGGAGACCTACGCCCCTAAACTGGACATACTGGGGAGACCTACACCCCTAAACTGGCTGTTCTGGGGACAACTACACCAATAAACTGGCTATACTGGGGAGACCTACGCCCCTAAACTGGACATACTGGGGAGACCTACGCCCCTAAACTGGACATACTGGGGAGACATACGCCCCTAAACTGGACATACTGGGGAGACCTACGCCCCTAAACTGGACATACTGGGGAGACCTACGCCCCTAAACTGGACATACTGGGGAGACCTACACCCCTAAACTGGACATACTGGGGAGACCTACACCCCTAAACTGGACATACTGGGGGGACCTACACCCCTAAACTGGACATACTGGGGACAACTACACCCCTAAACTGGACATACTGGGGAGACCTACACCCCTAAACTGGACATACTGGGGAGACCTACGCCCCTAAACTGGACATACTGGGGAGACCTACGCCCCTAAACTGGACATACTGGGGAGACCTACACCCCTAAACTGGACATACTGGGGACAACTACACCCCTAAACTGGACATACTGGGGAGACCTACACCCCTAAACTGGACATACTGGGGAGACCTACACCCCTAAACTGGCTATACTGAGAGACCTACACCCCTAAACTGGACATACTGGGGAGACCTACGCCCCTAAACTGGACATACTGGGGAGACCTACACCCCTAAACTGGCTGTTCTGGGGACAACTACACCAATAAACTGGCTATACTGGGGAGACCTACACCCCTAAACTGTCCATACTGGGGAGACCTACACCCCTAAACTATCCATACTGGGGAGACCTACACCCCTAGACTGTCCGTACTGGGGAGATCTAGACCCCTAAACTGGCTATACTTGGGAGACCTACACCCCTAAACTGGCTATACTTGGGAGACCTACGCCCCTAAACTGTCCATATTGGGGAGACCTACACCCCTAGACTGTCCGTACTGGGGAGATCTAGACCCCTAAACTGGCTATACTTGGGAGACCTACACCCCTAAACTGTCCATACTTGGGAGACCTACACCCCTAAACTGTCCATACTTGGGAGACCTACACCCCTAAACTGGACATACTGGGGAGACCTACGCCCCTAAACTGGACATACTGGGGACAACTACACCCCTAAACTGGACATACTGGGGAGACCTACGCCCCTAAACTGGACATACTGGGGAGACCTACACCCCTAAACTGGACATACTGGGGACAACTACACCCCTAAACTGGACATACTGGGGAGACCTACACCCCTAAACTGGACATACTGGGGAGATCTACACCCCTAAACTGGACATACTGGGGAGACCTACCCCCCTAAACTAGCTATACTGAGAGACCTACACCCCTAAACTGGACATACTGGGGAGACCTACGCCCCTAAACTGGACATACTGGGGAGACCTACACCCCTAAACTGGACATACTGGGGACAACTACACCCCTAAACTGGACATACTGGGGAGACCTACACCCCTAAACTGGACATACTGGGGAGATCTACACCCCTAAACTGGACATACTGGGGAGACCTACGCCCCTAAACTGGACATACTGGGGAGACCTACACCCCTAAACTGGACATACTGGGGAGACCTACGCCCCTAAACTGGACATACTGGGGAGACCTACGCCCCTAAACTGGACATACTGGGGAGACCTACGCCCCTAAACTGGACATACTGGGGAGACCTACACCCCTAAACTGGCTGTTCTGGGGACAACTACACCAATAAACTGGCTATACTGGGGAGACCTACGCCCCTAAACTGGACATACTGGGGAGACATACGCCCCTAAACTGGACATACTGGGGAGACCTACGCCCCTAAACTGGACATACTGGGGAGACCTACGCCCCTAAACTGGACATACTGGGGAGACCTACACCCCTAAACTGGACATACTGGGGACAACTACACCCCTAAACTGGACATACTGGGGAGACCTACACCCCTAAACTGGACATACTGGGGGGACCTACACCCCTAAACTGGACATACTGGGGACAACTACACCCCTAAACTGGACATACTGGGGAGACCTACACCCCTAAACTGGACATACTGGGGGGACCTACACCCCTAAACTGGACATACTGGGGACAACTACACCCCTAAACTGGACATACTGGGGAGACCTACACCCCTAAACTGGACTTACTGGGGAGACCTACACCCCTAAACTGGACATACTGGGGAGACCTACACCCCTAAACTGGACATACTGGGGAGACCTACGCCCCTAAACTGGACATACTGGGGAGACCTACGCCCCTAAACTGGACATACTGGGGAGACCTACACCCCTAAACTGGCTGTTCTGGGGACAACTACACCAATAAACTGGCTATACTGGGGAGACCTACGCCCCTAAACTGGACATACTGGGGAGACCTACGCCCCTAAACTGGACATACTGGGGAGACATACGCCCCTAAACTGGACATACTGGGGAGACCTACGCCCCTAAACTGGACATACTGGGGAGACCTACGCCCCTAAACTGGACATACTGGGGAGACCTACACCCCTAAACTGGACATACTGGGGACAACTACACCCCTAAACTGGACATACTGGGGAGACCTACACCCCTAAACTGGACAAACTGGGGGGACCTACACCCCTAAACTGGACATACTGGGGACAACTACACCCCTAAACTGGACATACTGGGGAGACCTACACCCCTAAACTGGACTTACTGGGGAGACCTACACCCCTAAACTGGACATACTGGGGAGACCTACACCCCTAAACTGGACATACTGGGGAGATCTACACCCCTAAACTGGACATACTGGGGAGACCTACCCCCTAAACTAGCTATACTGAGAGACCTACACCCCTAAACTGGACATACTGGGGAGACCTACGCCCCTAAACTGGACATACTGGGGAGACCTACGCCCCTAAACTGGACATACTGGGGAGACCTACGCCCCTAAACTGGACATACTGGGGAGACCTACACCCCTAAACTGGACATACTGGGGACAACTACACCCCTAAACTGGACATACTGGGGAGACCTACACCCCTAAACTGGACATACTGGGGAGATCTACACCCCTAAACTGGACATACTGGGGAGACCTACCCCCCTAAACTAGCTATACTGAGAGACCTACACCCCTAAACTGGACATACTGGGGAGACCTACGCCCCTAAACTGGACATACTGGGGAGACCTACACCCCTAAACTGGACATACTGGGGACAACTACACCCCTAAACTGGACATACTGGGGAGACCTACACCCCTAAACTGGACATACTGGGGAGATCTACACCCCTAAACTGGACATACTGGGGAGACCTACGCCCCTAAACTGGACATACTGGGGAGACCTACACCCCTAAACTGGACATACTGGGGAGACCTACGCCCCTAAACTGGACATACTGGGGAGACCTACGCCCCTAAACTGAACATACTGGGGAGACCTACGCCCCTAAACTGGACATACTGGGGAGACCTACACCCCTAAACTGGCTGTTCTGGGGACAACTACACCAATAAACTGGCTATACTGGGGAGACCTACGCCCCTAAACTGGACATACTGGGGAGACATACGCCCCTAAACTGGACATACTGGGGAGACCTACGCCCCTAAACTGGACATACTGGGGAGACCTACGCCCCTAAACTGGACATACTGGGGAGACCTACACCCCTAAACTGGACATACTGGGGACAACTACACCCCTAAACTGGACATACTGGGGAGACCTACACCCCTAAACTGGACATACTGGGGGGACCTACACCCCTAAACTGGACATACTGGGGACAACTACACCCCTAAACTGGACATACTGGGGAGACCTACACCCCTAAACTGGACATACTGGGGGGACCTACACCCCTAAACTGGACATACTGGGGACAACTACACCCCTAAACTGGACATACTGGGGAGACCTACACCCCTAAACTGGACTTACTGGGGAGACCTACACCCCTAAACTGGACATACTGGGGAGACCTACACCCCTAAACTGGACATACTGGGGAGACCTACGCCCCTAAACTGGACATACTGGGGAGACCTACGCCCCTAAACTGGACATACTGGGGAGACCTACACCCCTAAACTGGCTGTTCTGGGGACAACTACACCAATAAACTGGCTATACTGGGGAGACCTACGCCCCTAAACTGGACATACTGGGGAGACCTACGCCCCTAAACTGGACATACTGGGGAGACATACGCCCCTAAACTGGACATACTGGGGAGACCTACGCCCCTAAACTGGACATACTGGGGAGACCTACGCCCCTAAACTGGACATACTGGGGAGACCTACACCCCTAAACTGGACATACTGGGGACAACTACACCCCTAAACTGGACATACTGGGGAGACCTACACCCCTAAACTGGACAAACTGGGGGGACCTACACCCCTAAACTGGACATACTGGGGACAACTACACCCCTAAACTGGACATACTGGGGAGACCTACACCCCTAAACTGGACTTACTGGGGAGACCTACACCCCTAAACTGGACATACTGGGGAGACCTACACCCCTAAACTGGACATACTGGGGAGATCTACACCCCTAAACTGGACATACTGGGGAGACCTACCCCCCTAAACTAGCTATACTGAGAGACCTACACCCCTAAACTGGACATACTGGGGAGACCTACGCCCCTAAACTGGACATACTGGGGAGACCTACGCCCCTAAACTGGACATACTGGGGAGACCTACGCCCCTAAACTGGACATACTGGGGAGACCTACACCCCTAAACTGGCTGTTCTGGGGACAACTACACCAATAAACTGGCTATACTGGGGAGACCTACGCCCCTAAACTGGACATACTGGGGAGACCTACGCCCCTAAACTGGACATACTGGGGAGACATACGCCCCTAAACTGGACATACTGGGGAGACCTACGCCCCTAAACTGGACATACTGGGGAGACCTACGCCCCTAAACTGGACATACTGGGGAGACCTACACCCCTAAACTGGACATACTGGGGAGACCTACACCCCTAAACTGGACATACTGGGGGGACCTACACCCCTAAACTGGACATACTGGGGACAACTACACCCCTAAACTGGACATACTGGGGAGACCTACACCCCTAAACTGGACATACTGGGGAGACCTACGCCCCTAAACTGGACATACTGGGGAGACCTACGCCCCTAAACTGGACATACTGGGGAGACCTACACCCCTAAACTGGACATACTGGGGACAACTACACCCCTAAACTGGACATACTGGGGAGACCTACACCCCTAAACTGGACATACTGGGGAGACCTACACCCCTAAACTGGCTATACTGAGAGACCTACACCCCTAAACTGGACATACTGGGGAGACCTACGCCCCTAAACTGGACATACTGGGGAGACCTACACCCCTAAACTGGCTGTTCTGGGGACAACTACACCAATAAACTGGCTATACTGGGGAGACCTACACCCCTAAACTGTCCATACTGGGGAGACCTACACCCCTAAACTATCCATACTGGGGAGACCTACACCCCTAGACTGTCCGTACTGGGGAGATCTAGACCCCTAAACTGGCTATACTTGGGAGACCTACACCCCTAAACTGGCTATACTTGGGAGACCTACGCCCCTAAACTGTCCATATTGGGGAGACCTACACCCCTAGACTGTCCGTACTGGGGAGATCTAGACCCCTAAACTGGCTATACTTGGGAGACCTACACCCCTAAACTGTCCATACTTGGGAGACCTACACCCCTAAACTGTCCATACTTGGGAGACCTACACCCCTAAACTGGACATACTGGGGAGACCTACGCCCCTAAACTGGACATACTGGGGACAACTACACCCCTAAACTGGACATACTGGGGAGACCTACGCCCCTAAACTGGACATACTGGGGAGACCTACACCCCTAAACTGGACATACTGGGGACAACTACACCCCTAAACTGGACATACTGGGGAGACCTACACCCCTAAACTGGACATACTGGGGAGATCTACACCCCTAAACTGGACATACTGGGGAGACCTACCCCCCTAAACTAGCTATACTGAGAGACCTACACCCCTAAACTGGACATACTGGGGAGACCTACGCCCCTAAACTGGACATACTGGGGAGACCTACACCCCTAAACTGGACATACTGGGGACAACTACACCCCTAAACTGGACATACTGGGGAGACCTACACCCCTAAACTGGACATACTGGGGAGATCTACACCCCTAAACTGGACATACTGGGGAGACCTACGCCCCTAAACTGGACATACTGGGGAGACCTACACCCCTAAACTGGACATACTGGGGAGACCTACGCCCCTAAACTGGACATACTGGGGAGACCTACGCCCCTAAACTGGACATACTGGGGAGACCTACGCCCCTAAACTGGACATACTGGGGAGACCTACACCCCTAAACTGGCTGTTCTGGGGACAACTACACCAATAAACTGGCTATACTGGGGAGACCTACGCCCCTAAACTGGACATACTGGGGAGACATACGCCCCTAAACTGGACATACTGGGGAGACCTACGCCCCTAAACTGGACATACTGGGGAGACCTACGCCCCTAAACTGGACATACTGGGGAGACCTACACCCCTAAACTGGACATACTGGGGACAACTACACCCCTAAACTGGACATACTGGGGAGACCTACACCCCTAAACTGGACATACTGGGGGGACCTACACCCCTAAACTGGACATACTGGGGACAACTACACCCCTAAACTGGACATACTGGGGAGACCTACACCCCTAAACTGGACATACTGGGGGGACCTACACCCCTAAACTGGACATACTGGGGACAACTACACCCCTAAACTGGACATACTGGGGAGACCTACACCCCTAAACTGGACTTACTGGGGAGACCTACACCCCTAAACTGGACATACTGGGGAGACCTACACCCCTAAACTGGACATACTGGGGAGACCTACGCCCCTAAACTGGACATACTGGGGAGACCTACGCCCCTAAACTGGACATACTGGGGAGACCTACACCCCTAAACTGGCTGTTCTGGGGACAACTACACCAATAAACTGGCTATACTGGGGAGACCTACGCCCCTAAACTGGACATACTGGGGAGACCTACGCCCCTAAACTGGACATACTGGGGAGACATACGCCCCTAAACTGGACATACTGGGGAGACCTACGCCCCTAAACTGGACATACTGGGGAGACCTACGCCCCTAAACTGGACATACTGGGGAGACCTACACCCCTAAACTGGACATACTGGGGACAACTACACCCCTAAACTGGACATACTGGGGAGACCTACACCCCTAAACTGGACAAACTGGGGGGACCTACACCCCTAAACTGGACATACTGGGGACAACTACACCCCTAAACTGGACATACTGGGGAGACCTACACCCCTAAACTGGACTTACTGGGGAGACCTACACCCCTAAACTGGACATACTGGGGAGACCTACACCCCTAAACTGGACATACTGGGGAGATCTACACCCCTAAACTGGACATACTGGGGAGACCTACCCCCTAAACTAGCTATACTGAGAGACCTACACCCCTAAACTGGACATACTGGGGAGACCTACGCCCCTAAACTGGACATACTGGGGAGACCTACGCCCCTAAACTGGACATACTGGGGAGACCTACGCCCCTAAACTGGACATACTGGGGAGACCTACACCCCTAAACTGGCTGTTCTGGGGACAACTACACCAATAAACTGGCTATACTGGGGAGACCTACGCCCCTAAACTGGACATACTGGGGAGACCTACGCCCCTAAACTGGACATACTGGGGAGACATACGCCCCTAAACTGGACATACTGGGGAGACCTACGCCCCTAAACTGGACATACTGGGGAGACCTACGCCCCTAAACTGGACATACTGGGGAGACCTACACCCCTAAACTGGACATACTGGGGAGACCTACACCCCTAAACTGGACATACTGGGGGGACCTACACCCCTAAACTGGACATACTGGGGACAACTACACCCCTAAACTGGACATACTGGGGAGACCTACACCCCTAAACTGGACATACTGGGGAGACCTACGCCCCTAAACTGGACATACTGGGGAGACCTACGCCCCTAAACTGGACATACTGGGGAGACCTACACCCCTAAACTGGACATACTGGGGACAACTACACCCCTAAACTGGACATACTGGGGAGACCTACACCCCTAAACTGGACATACTGGGGAGACCTACACCCCTAAACTGGCTATACTGAGAGACCTACACCCCTAAACTGGACATACTGGGGAGACCTACGCCCCTAAACTGGACATACTGGGGAGACCTACACCCCTAAACTGGCTGTTCTGGGGACAACTACACCAATAAACTGGCTATACTGGGGAGACCTACACCCCTAAACTGTCCATACTGGGGAGACCTACACCCCTAAACTATCCATACTGGGGAGACCTACACCCCTAGACTGTCCGTACTGGGGAGATCTAGACCCCTAAACTGGCTATACTTGGGAGACCTACACCCCTAAACTGGCTATACTTGGGAGACCTACGCCCCTAAACTGTCCATATTGGGGAGACCTACACCCCTAGACTGTCCGTACTGGGGAGATCTAGACCCCTAAACTGGCTATACTTGGGAGACCTACACCCCTAAACTGTCCATACTTGGGAGACCTACACCCCTAAACTGTCCATACTTGGGAGACCTACACCCCTAAACTGGCTATACTGGGGAGACCTACACCCCTAGACTGTCCATACTGGGGAGACCTACACACCTAGACTGGCCGTACTGGGGACACCTTCCCTCTTCACTGTATAGTTTGGGGTGCAGGAGCTGAAGATCACTGAAGGATTTGTATAATGACTCAGACATATATGTGACCGCTCATTACCATATTTAAAGGAGAACTGCACTTTTACAAGCCCTATAAGACTGATCACATTCTATTTCCTCCCCAGATTCACGTAGCGCCACGAGGACTTGCATTTTGTCTCTCCGTCCCCAGTTTGATAACACTGCAGCTGCCATACAAAGGGAGGAGGTCATATATGATGGCCGCGAGGGGCAGAGTCACTACAGTGCCCCCTCCAGATGACAAAACACGGGTCACATTACATCAAGAAATAAAATATACAATGAGATAAAAACAAGGAAACCTGCAGGACTCCGCAAAGACACCAAAGAAGTTCTGCAGCAGTAACACCCACTGTATCCTCCCAAAATACCTTGCATTGCAGCACACCCTTACCTAGACCTTATAGCTCTGTTCATCTTGAGCTTCCTTGCACATGAATAGAATGCCAGTGTTACAGTGAGGACTGACACAGAGGCTGAATGGCAGGAATGCTACATAACATCCTAGATGACAATTGACAACCCAATTGACAAATCAGTGCAGTAAAGGAGGTCGCCTGTAGTTGACAATGCAGCACTCCACAAAGCCACCAAAGAGGTTCTGCAGCAGTAAATATAGTTATTGGAGAGAAGTCAGATCTAAATGGACAAGATATTGAAAGATTTCAGGGACAGAACAGTCTAGGAAATGTTTGGATTTTGGGTGAAGGGCTCTTTAAGAGTAGATAGTGAGAAGCTCCGCCTCTTCTGATAAGTTACATCTTGTTACATTGTATCCTTGTCACATTCTGCACATAGACACAATATAACCGAGGGCCTCAGACGTTTCGGGTGTCTCCTGTCTGTACATTGCAGCGGGTCAGAGGGTGAAACATGGAAGGAACGCTCTGATAAACTCTATAAAGTGATGTGTAAGGAGAGAGGGGTCCCGGATCCCCCACCCCGGGGCCACAGGAAACAAGAGCGCCTTCTAAATTTAGTATCCAGGCCCAGCGTTGGATTATGTTACTGCTCGTAATAAAAATCCCAGCGGGTTACAGATTGGAGATGGGGGGCAGGGGGTTTCCAAGATGTCTGATAAGGGGACATGAGCCGAGGTCTAACGAAATATTGTCCAGCGAGGGGGGAGGTCTGTATACAGGGAGGCACAAAATCCCCCCCGAATAATATACTATCCCACTAGAAGCACTGAGGGCAGGGGATAACTATAAGAGGGGCCACAATAGACAGCAGAACAAGAAGTAGGAGGGGGCCCCGGTGTCAGACAGTCTGCACCACAATTCTAATCATATCAATGACTGAGAGTTGTCACAGCCCCGCCCCCTGTTACTGACATCACTGATATAATGACATGTGATCAGACATGAGATCCGCACACCTTATACTACAGTACAGCTATTCATCTATTACTACTGACACCCAGCTGTATATATCATGTCTGAGAGGTTGTCACAGCCCCGCCCCCTGTTACTGACATCACTGATATAATATAATGACATGTGATCAGACATGAGATCCGCACACCTTATACTACAGTACAGCTATTCATCTATTACTACTGACAACCAGCTGTATATATCATGTCTGAGAGGTTGTCACAGCCCCGCCCCCTGTTACTGACATCACTGATATAATGACATGTGATCAGACATGAGATCCGCACACCTTATACTACAGTACAGCTATTCATCTATTACTACTGACAACCAGCTGTATATATCATGTGTGAGAGGTTGTCACAGCCCCGCCCCCTGTTACTGACATCACTGATATAATGACATGTGATCAGACATGAGATCCGCACACCTTATACTACAGTACAGCTATTCATCTATTACTACTGACAACCAGCTGTATATATCATGTGTGAGAGGTTGTCACAGCCCCGCCCCCTGTTACTGACATCACTGAAAATATAATGACATGTGATCAGACATGAGATCCGCGCACCTTATACTACAGTACAGCTATTCATCTATTACTACTGACAACCAGCTGTATATATCATGTCTGAGAGGTTGTCACAGCCCCGCCCCCTGTTACTGACATCACTGATATAATATAATGACATTGTGGTTGTCACACCTCAGCTATAACTTCCTGTCAGTCTAATAAGTACTACAATGGTGGTCACCTAGTCAGGAGTGGAGTGGTTGCTAGGCAACTTAAAGGTTCCTACAGAAAATACTAAGGGCCAGTTCAAATCTGTGTTTGGGTTTCCGAACCTAAACGCATGTTTCGTGCGGAAACCACATGGAGCCCAATACAGTCTATGGGGTCCGTGTGGTTTCACAGGTAAACCGTTTTTTATGCGTATTGATTTCTGTTCAGGGGGTCCCCAAGCGAACTCCCCAACGGAAACCCGAACGCAGATGTGAACCGGGCCTAAGAGAAAAGTAACAAAAAAGTAAACCTGTGTGTACAGGGGCGTAGTGCTGTGTGCAGGGATCAGGTGGAGGTACACTAAGTATTGGAGCTGGAGCTGTTAGAGCCCAGTGTACCAGATGTGGCCCCTGTGGCCCCGCGGGCTCTGCTACAAGGTGTAGGCTCAGTCTCACAGCGGCCCTGAAGCACTGGATGCCCCTCCCCCAATTCCCTTGGACAAATCCCAAAAAGTTTAGAGAGAAATGTACAAAGTCCACATCTACAATTTCTGTGTCTAGACGGTGACATGTCCGGCCTCACATCTCAGGCCTGGTATCGGTCCAGTATTCTTAGCCCAGGCTGGTTTTAGGCGCGGTCACCTCTGACCTGCAATTTACTCCGAATGGGGGGCAAGGCCCGAAAAAGCATCAAAGAGAAAGTCACAGAATATCAGAGAGGAAAGACACATAGTGGAGCGAGCAATGTCATATCTATCTATCTATCTATCTATCTATCTATCTATCTCATATCTATCTATCTATCTATCTATCTCATATCTATCTATCTATCTATCTATCTATCTATCTCATATCTATCTATCTATCTATCTATCTATCTCATATCTATCTATCTATCTCATATCTATCTCATATCTATCTATCTATCTCATATCTATCTCATATCTATCTATCTATCTATCTCATATCTATCTATCTATCTCATATCTATCTCATATCTATCTATCTATCTCATATCTATCTATCTATCTCATATCTATCTCATATCTATCTATCTATCTATCTATCTATCTATCTCCTATCTATCTCATATCTATCTCATATCTATCTATCTATCTCATATCTATCTCATATCTATCTATCTATCTCATATCTATCTATCTATCTCATATCTATCTATCTCATATCTATCTATCTCATATCTATCTCATATCTATCTATCTATCTATCTATCTCATATCTATCTCCTATCTATCTCCTACCTATCTCATATCTATCTCCTATCTATCTCCTATCGATCTATCTATCTATCTATCTCATATCTATCTCCTATCTATCTCATATCTATCTATCTATCTATCTCATATCTATCTATCTCATATCTATCTCATATCTATCTATCTATCTCATATCTATCTCCTATCTATCTCCTATCTATCTATCTATCTCATATCTATCTATATATCTATCTATCTCATATCTATCTCCTATCTATCTCATATCTATCTATCTCATATCTATCTCCTATCTATCTCATATCTATCTATCTATCTATCTCATATCTATCTATCTATCTATCTATCTATCTCATATCTATCTATCTCATATCTATCTATCTATCTATCTCATATCTATCTATCTATCTATCTCATATCTATCTCATATCTATCTATCTATCTCATATCTATCTATCTATCTATCTCATATCTATCTATCTATCTCATATCTATCTATCTATCTATCTCATATCTATCTATCTATCTCTCTCATATCTATCTATCTATCTCATATCTATCTATCTCTCTCATATCTATCTATCTATCTATCTATCTCTCATATCTATCTCATATCTATCTATCTATCTATCTATCTCTCTCATATCTATCTATCTCTCTCATATCTATCTATCTATGTATCTCATATCTATCTATCTCATATCTATCTATCTATCTATCTCATATCTATCTATCTATCTCATATCTATCTATCTCATATCTATCTATCTCATATCTATCTATCTATCTATCTAATCTCTCTCATATCTATCTATCTATCATATCTATCTCATATCTATCTATCTATCTCATATCTATCTATCTATCTATCTATGTATCTCATATCTATCTATCTCATATCTATCTATCTATCTATCTATCTATCTATCTCTCATATCTATCTCTCATATCTATCTATCTATCTATCTATCTATCTATCTATCTATCTATCTATCTATCTATCTATCTATCTCTCATATCTATCTATCTATATCATGTATTATTGATGTCCTAGCAGTTTTTTTTTCTCCTTTGCATTTCCTTACAGGAACAGAGACGGAAAGTAAATCCCCGGGCTTTGGATTGCGGCTTAGTCCCCATAAAATGCTGGTGAGCTCGCTCTACTAGGACTTGGCCTGAGGTTCCAGCTCCATTAATAGCCCAGAGCAGCGCTCTCTCCCTGTGTGTTCCAGCTTTCCCTCCAGGTATGGAGCTGTAATGGCCTCCTCTCTCTGTACAGGAACGTGAATTGGGGGCTGGTGACATCCTGGTCTTCTTCTAGCCCAGGGTCAGCAACCTTCGGCACTCCAGCTGCTGTGAAACTACAACTCCCAACATGCTCCACTCACTTCCATGACAGTTCCAAGAACAGCAGAGCACGTATGCATGCTGGGAGTTGTAGTTTTACAACAGCTGGAGTGCCGAAGGTTGCCTACCCCTGTTCTAGCCTTTAGTGTGGGGGAGGGGCAGCCATTTCTCAGCTGGGTTGTCAGAGATATATCTGGAGATATACAAGTCTGCACAGAAGCTGTATACACAAATGTGCTGTTTATGGGATATCTTGGCAACTTGGCTCCTCCAACTCCTCAGACTCTTCTTACAGCACTAACCCTTAGATAAAGTCCTAGGTACAGGAGGTGACAGATCAGTGACATAGAACTAACATGATAGTAGTATAATGTTGTACCGTGTTAGCCATTGAAAGTAGTGGAAGAGTGAAGAAATCAGACGATACCTTTTAGAGGCTAACTGAGTATATTTATAAGTAAGCTTTCAGGAGTGCTCGCTCCCTTCATCAGACATGGTGTGATAGAACTAACATTGCAGAGTCTCAGTGTATCCTATGTGATGCCGATTCAGCCCATCGCCCCTGACTTCTGCTGGTGATACGCTTCTCCCTTTAAGCTCTTAGAAGCAGGAGGTAGGGGAGAGCTATAACTTACAGAATACACTGGAGATTCTGCACACAGCACACACAGATAGTATAAACACACAGTGTGAGTTAGGGGAGAAGATGGTTAAGCTACATTTCATAGGATACACTGGAGATTCTGCACACTACAGACAAAGATAGTATAGTCAGAGTGTGAGCAAGGAGGGACAGTGTGAAGTTACATCTTATAGGATACACTGGAGTTTCTGCACACAGCACACATAGATAGAATGGACAGATGGTCCGAGTGAGAGTAGTTTATAACTCTGCAGCTAATCATAGCATTGACTCACTATATCACTGACATAGGGCTGTAATGAAAATATCAGCAGCGCTCTGTGTATAGGGAGATGTACAAAGAGGGTGGGGCTAGATGAGAGGGAGGGGCCTGAGAGCTGCCAGAAGGATTCAATACGTGAAATCACAAGAAGTCCTAGGGACTGACAACTCTAGAACTCTGCGCATGCATATGGTCGGTGACAACCAGACAACAAGACACACAGGTTGTCACCGAGGGGTCATGTAGATGTGACTGAAGGACAACTTTCCTTAGACAACAAAGTATCAGGTGGACAGGCGGAACTATCAGAGGCTCGCCCCTCACATTGGCATCCATAGTGCGGCGTTGTAAGATGGCGGACGCGGGGGCAATGTTTGCGTAGCTGTGTGTGTTTTTCTAAATTATTGCTCAGCAACACGGCCATAAATTTAAAAAAAATCTTCAATTAAAAAAAAAAAAAAAAGTTGAGTCCTGAAATTTACAGCTTGTTGCTGCGTTTCCTGCTGAGTGACACGGAGGGTCCTGACAATACTGACTGTGATTCATAGACTCTCCTCCTGCTGTACTGTCAGGCCTCAGACCATCTGTGCTGGCAGGAGAGGCGATGACATCATCAGACTTCCCTTACAGCAGAACCCTTCAGAGCTCCAGAGGCGGCCAATGTCCTGTGACTGCGCCCAGAGGTTACACAAACATTATCCTTCCAAGGTTAATCCCCTCGGAGCCGCCGCTGAGAAAGTCAACCCCAGCCCCCCCATCCCCACCCCCGCTCCTACAACTTCCCTGGCCTTCCTAGAATTCATAATTTCACTTTAAAAACAGAGGCTATGACACAGGGCGGCACATACAGGTGGAGCGCTCCCTCCATACAGCGCATACAGGTGGAGCGCTCCCTCCATACAGCGCATACAGGTGGAGCGCTCCCTCCATACAGCACATACAGGTGGAGCGCTCCTCCATACAGCGCATACAGGTGGAGCGCTCCCCTCCATACAGCGCATACAGGTGGAGCGCTCCTCCATACAGCGCATACAGGTGGAGCGCTCCTCCATACAGCGCATACAGGTGGAGCGCTCCCTCCATACAGCGCATACAGGTGGAGCGCTCCCTCCATACAGCGCATACAGGTGGAGCGCTCCCTCCATACAGCGCATACAGGTGGAGCGCTCCCTCCATACAGCGCATACAGGTGGAGCGCTCCCCTCCATACAGCGCATACAGGTGGAGCGCTCCCTCCATACAGCACATACAGGTGGAGCGCTCCCTCCATACAGCGCATACAGGTGGAGCGCTCCCTCCATACAGCGCATACAGGTGGAGCGCGCCTCCATACAGCGCATACAGGTGGAGCGCTCCCTCCATACAGCACATACAGGTGGAGCGCTCCCTCCATACAGCACACACAGGTGGAGCGCTCCTCCATACAGCGCATACAGGTGGAGCGCTCCCCTCCATACAGCGCATACAGGTGGAGCGCTCCTCCATACAGCGCATACAGGTGGAGCGCTCCTCCATACAGCGCATACAGGTGGAGCGCTCCCTCCATACAGCGCATACAGGTGGAGCGCTCCCTCCATACAGCGCATACAGGTGGAGCGCTCCCTCCATACAGCACATACAGGTGGAGTGCTCCCTCCATACAGCGCATACAGGTGGAGCGCTCCCTCCATACAGCGCATACAGGTGGAGCGCTCCCTCCATACAGCACATACAGGTGGAGCGCTCCCTCCATACAGCGCATACAGGTGGAGCGCTCCCTCCATACAGCGCATACACGTGGAGCGCTCCTCCATACAGCGCATACAGGTGGAGCGCTCCCTCCATACAGCGCATACAGGTGGAGCGCTCCCTCCATACAGCCCATACAGGTGGAGCGCTCCCTCCATACAGCGCATACAGGTGGAGCGCTCCCTCCATACAGCGCATACAGGTGGAGCGCTCCCTCCATACAGCACATACAGGTGGAGCACTCCCTCCATACAGCACATACAGGTGGAGCGCCCCCCTCCATACAGCGCATATAGGTGGAGCACAGGTGGAGCGCTCCTCCTCCATACAGCGCATACAGGTGGAGCGCTCCCTCCATACAGCACATACAGGTGGAGCGCTCCCTCCATACAGCACATACAGGTGGAGCGCTCCCTCCATACAGCGCATACAGGTGGAGCGCTCCCTCCATACAGCACATACAGGTGGAGCGCTCCCTCCATACAGCGCATACAGGTGGAGCGCTCCCTCCATACAGCGCATACAGATGGAGCGCTCCCTCCATACAGCACATACAGGTGGAGCGCTCCCTCCATACAGCACATACAGGTGGAGCGCTCCCTCCATACAGCACATACAGGTGGAGCGCTCCTCCATACAGCGCATACAGGTGGAGCGCTCCTCCATACAGCGCATACAGGTGGAGCGCTCCCTCCATACAGCACATACAGGTGGAGCACAGGTGGAGCGCTCCCTCCATACAGCACATACAGGTGGAGCGCTCCCTCCATACAGCGCATACAGGTGGAGCGCTCCTCCATACAGCGCATACAGATGGAGCGCTCCCTCCATACAGCACATACAGGTGGAGCGCTCCCTCCATACAGCACATACAGGTGGAGCACTCCCTCCGTACAGCACATACAGGTGGAGCGCCCCCTCCATACAGCGCATACAGGTGGAGCACAGGTGGAGCGCTCCCTCCATACAGCGCATACAGGTGGAGCGCGCCCTCCATACAGCGCATACAGGTGGAGCGCTCCCTCCATACAGCACATACAGGTGGAGCGCTCCCTCCATACAGCACACACAGGTGGAGCGCTCCTCCATACAGCACATACAGGTGGAGCGCTCCTCCATACAGCACATACAGGTGGAGCGCTCCCTCCATACAGCACATACAGGTGGAGCGTTCCCTCCATACAGCGCATACAGGTGGAGCGCTCCCTCCATACAGCACATACAGGTGGAGCGCTCCCTCCATACAGCGCATACAGGTGGAGCGCGCCCTCCATACAGTGCATACAGGTGGAGCGCTCCCTCCATACAGCGCATACAGGTGGAGCGCTCCCTCCATACAGCGCATACAGGTGGAGCGCTCCCTCCATACAGCGCATACAGGTGGAGCGCTCCCTCCATACAGCACATACAGGTGGAGCGCTCCCTCCATACAGCACATACAGGTGGAGCGCTCCTCCATACAGCGCATACAGGTGGAGCGCTCCCTCCATACAGCACATACAGGTGGAGCGCTCCTCCATACAGCGCATACAGGTGGAGTGCTCCCTCCATACAGCGCATACAGTTGGAGCGCTCCTCCATACAGCGCATACAGGTGGAGCGCTCCCTCCATACAGCACATACAGGTGGAGCGCTCCTCCATACAGCGCATACAGGTGGGGGAGTGCTCCCTCCATACAGCGCATACAGTTGGAGCGCTCCCTCCATACAGCGCATACAGGTGGAGCGCTCCCTCCATACAGCACAAACAGGTGGAGCACAGGTGGAGCGCTTCCTCCATACAGCACATACAGGTGGAGCGCTCCCCTCCATACAGCGCATACAGGTGGAGCGCTCCCTCCATACAGCGCATACAGGTGGAGCGCTCCCTCCATACAGCGCATACAGGTGGAGCGCTCCCTCCATACAGCGCATACAGGTGGAGCGCTCCCTCCATACAGCGCATACAGGTGGAGCGCTCCCTCCATACAGCGCATACAGGTGGAGCGCCCCCTCCATACAGCGCATACAGGTGGAGCGCTCCTCCATACAGCGCATACAGGTGGAGCGCTCCCCTCCATACAGCGCATACAGGTGGAGCGCTCCCTCCATACAGCACATACAGGTGGAGCGCTCCTCCATACAGCGCATACAGGTGGAGCGCTCCCTCCATACAGCACGGGCAGCACATAGAGGTGGAGCCGCTGACTCTCAGGTAGACAATTGTCTGACCAAAGTTTCAATATCTTTCTGTACATAAAATCCTATAGAGATCCTGTATAGCCCTATACACACATACGTTATATTTATATGTATACAGTATACGGGTATATAGAGCTCCTGTATAGCCCTATACACAGGTACGTTATATTTATATGTATACAGTATACGGGTATATAGAGATCCTGTATAGCCCTATACACAGGTACGTTATATTTATATGTATACAGTATACGGGTATATAGAGCTCTTGTATACCGGGGTCTTTGTTCAGTAAGTGTGCGGTGCTCAGTCAGATCCCACTATGGTCACTATGGGCTATGGGCACCGGGTTCCTCTCCTGCTGCGGTGTCACCAGGGTCCAAGAATACCGCAGTGCCAGGCGCCCCCTATAGATCATCTATTAATGAACCTATATATTGTACTCTAGTCACATCAAAAGCTGCAATCTTACTAATGACCCTGTGGCAAGAATTCAAGTGTTTGGGTGCGGGGAGGGAACACTCATGTCACATGGGCAGCGGGCACCTAATGTGTGATGATAATTTGTGAATGGTGGGAATGGGCTTGTTGGAAGGGTTTGGGCGTCTGACCCAGTTATCTTCACCCCGTGACCTCGGTAATTATCTGTCACTGAATGGGCCCTCAGTGTGTGCGATAAGTCGCTGATAAGGCATGTGGCGATTAATGATTAATGGCGGATGGGAAG
Organism: Leptodactylus fallax; assembly: GCA_947044405.1. NCBI lineage: Eukaryota > Metazoa > Chordata > Amphibia > Anura > Leptodactylidae > Leptodactylus > Leptodactylus fallax. Next base: position 253,171 of record CAMRHE010000919.1, read on the forward strand.
GAGGCGGCGCTGATCTCCATTCATGTGCCCCGAGGCAGTCACAGGGTGGTCAATCATTAACATACTGACCACAGACCAGCACAGGGGAGGGGACAAAATATCCAGGAGATCACATGTCACCCCCAGACTGAAATGGCTGATAACAGATAGTAATAGATTGTATTCCCCTGTCCTACAGTCGGCCTCTCCCCTCCTGACGTGGCTGATAACAGATAGTAATAGATTGTATTCCCCTGTCCTACAGTCGGCCTCTCCCCTCCTGACGTGGCTGATAACAGATAGTAATAGATTGTATTCCCCTGTCCTACAGTCGGCCTCTCCTCTCCTGACATGGCTGATAGCAGATAGTAATAGATTGTATTCCCCTGTCCTACAGTCGGCCTCTCCTCTCCTGACATGGCTGATAACAGATAGTAATAGATTGTATTCCCCTGTCCTACAGTCGGCCTCTCCCCTCCTGACATGGCTGATAACAGATAGTAATAGATTGTATTCCCCTGTCCTACAGTCGGCCTCTCCTCTCCTTACGTGGCTGATAACAGATAATAATAGATTGTATTCCCCTGTCCTACAGTCGGCCTCTCCCCTCCTGACATGGCTGATAACAGATAGTAATAGATTGTATTCCCCTGTCCTACAGTCGGCCTCTCCCCTCCTGACATGGCTGATAACAGATAGTAATAGATTGTATTCCCCTGTCCTACAGTCGGCCTCTCCCCTCCTGACATGGCTGATAACAGATAGTAATAGATTGTAGTCACCTGTCCTACAGTCGGCCTCTCCTCTCCTGACATGGCTGATAACAGATAGTAATAGATTGTAGTCACCTGTCCTACAGTCGGCCTCTCCCCTCCTGACGTGGCTGATAACAGATAGTAATAGATTGAATTCCCCTGTCCTACAGTCGGCCTCTCCCCCCCCCCCCCCCGATGTGGCTGATAACAGATAGTAATAGATTGTATTCCCCTGTCCTACAGTCGGCCTCTCCCCTCCTGACACAGCTGATAACAGATAGTAATAGATTGTATTCCCCTGTCCTACAGTCGGCCTCTCCCCTCCTGACATGACTGATAACAGATAGTAATAGATTGTATTCCCCTGTCCTACAGTCGGCCTCTCCTCTCCTGACGTGGCTGATAACAGATAGTAATAGATTGTAGTCACCTGTCCTACAGTCGGCCTCTCCTCTCCTGACGTGGCTGATAACAGATAGTAATAGATTGTATTCCCCTGTCCTACAGCGGCCTCTCCCCTCCTGGCGTGGCTGATAACAGATAGTAATAGATTGAATTCCCTGTCCTACAGTCGGCCTCTCCCCCCCCCCCCCCCCGATGTGGCTGATAACAGATAGTAATAGATTGTATTCCCCTGTCCTACAGTCGGCCTCTCCCCTCCTGACATGGCTGATAACAGATAGTAATAGATTGTATTCCCCTGTCCTACAGTCGGCCTCTCCTCTCCTGACATGACTGATAACAGATAGTAATAGATTGTATTCCCCTGTCCTACAGTCGGCCTCTCCTCTCCTGACGTGGCTGATAACAGATAGTAATAGATTGTATTCCCCTGTCCTACAGTCGGCCTCTCCCTCTCCTGACATGGCTGATAACAGATAGTAATAGATTGTATTCCCCTGTCCTACAGTCGGCCTCTCCCCTCCTGACATGGCTGATAACAGATAGTAATAGATTGTAGTCCCCTGTCCTACAGTCGGCCTCTCCCCTCCTGGCGTGGCTGATAACAGATAGTAATAGATTGTAGTCACCTGTCCTACAGTCGGCCTCTCCTCTCCTGACGTGGCTGATAACAGATAGTAATAGATTGTATTCCCCTGTCCTACAGTCGGCCTCTCCCCCTCCTGACGTGGCTGATAACAGATAGTAATAGATTGTATTCCCCTGTCCTACAGTCGGCCTCTCCTCTCCTGACGTGGCTGATAACAGATAGTAATAGATTGTATTCCCCTGTCCTACAGTCGGCCTCTCCTCTCCTGACGTGGCTGATAACAGATAGTAATAGATTGTATTCCCCTGTCCTACAGTCGGCCTCTCCCCTCCTGACACAGCTGATAACAGATAGTAATAGATTGTATTCCCCTGTCCTACAGTCGTCCTCTCCTCTCCTGACATGGCTGATAACAGATAGTAATAGATTGTATTCCCCTGTCCTACAGTCGGCCTCTCCTCTCCTGACATGACTGATAACAGATAGTAATAGATTGTATTCCCCTGTCCTACAGTCGGCCTCTCCTCTCCTGACATGGCTGATAACAGATAGTAATAGATTGTATTCCCCTGTCCTACAGTCGGCCTCTCCTCTCCTGACGTGGCTGATAACAGATAGTAATAGATTGTATTCCCCTGTCCTACAGTCGGCCTCTCCTCTCCTGACATGGCTGATAACAGATAGTAATAGATTGTATTCCCCTGTCCTACAGTCGACCTCTCCTGACATGGCTGATAACAGATAGTAATAGATTGTATTCCCCTGTCCTACAGACGGCCTCTCCCCTCCTGACATGGCTGATAACAGATAGTAATAGATTGTATTCCCCTGTCCTACAGTCGGCCTCTCCTCTCCTGACGTGGCTAATAACAGATAGTAATAGATTGTATTCCCCTGTCCTACAGTCGGCCTCTCCTGACATGGCTGATAACAGATAGTAATAGATTGTAGTCCCCTGTCCTACAGTCGGCCTCTCCTGACATGGCTGATAACAGATAGTAATAGATTGTATTCCCCTGTCCTACAGTCGGCCTCTCCTGACATGGCTGATAACAGATAGTAATAGATTGTAGTCCCCTGTCCTACAGTCGGCCTCTCCTGACATGGCTGATAACAGATAGTAATAGATTGTATTCCCCTGTCCTACAGTCGGCCTCTCCTGACATGGCTGATAACAGATAGTAATAGATTGTATTCCCCTGTCCTACAGTCGGCCTCTCCCCTCCTGACATGGCTGATAACAGATAGTAATAGATTGTAGTCACCTGTCCTACAGTCGGCCTCTCCTCTCCTGACATGGCTGATAACAGATAGTAATAGATTGTAGTCACCTGTCCTACAGTCGACCTCTCCCCTCCTGACGTGGCTGATAACAGATAGTAATAGATTGAATTCCCCTGTCCTACAGTCGGCCTCTCCCCCCCCCCCCCCGATGTGGCTGATAACAGATAGTAATAGATTGTATTCCCCTGTCCTACAGTCGGCCTCTCCCCTCCTGACACAGCTGATAACAGATAGTAATAGATTGTATTCCCCTGTCCTACAGTCGGCCTCTCCTCTCCTGACATGACTGATAACAGATAGTAATAGATTGTATTCCCCTGTCCTACAGTCGGCCTCTCCTCTCCTGACGTGGCTGATAACAGATAGTAATAGATTGTAGTCACCTGTCCTACAGTCGGCCTCTCCTCTCCTGACGTGGCTGATAACAGATAGTAATAGATTGTATTCCTCTGTCCTACAGTCGGCCTCTCCCCTCCTGACATGGCTGATAACAGATAGTAATAGATTGTATTCCCCTGTCCTACAGTCGGCCTCTCCCCTCCTGACATGGCTGATAACAGATAGTAATAGATTGTAGTCCCCTGTCCTACAGTCGGCCTCTCCCCTCCTGGCGTGGCTGATAACAGATAGTAATAGATTGTAGTCACCTGTCCTACAGTCGGCCTCTCCTCTCCTGACGTGGCTGATAACAGATAGTAATAGATTGTATTCCCCTGTCCTACAGTCGGCCTCTCCCCTCCTGACGTGGCTGATAACAGATAGTAATAGATTGTATTCCCCTGTCCTACAGTCGGCCTCTCCTCTCCTGACGTGGCTGATAACAGATAGTAATAGATTGTATTCCCCTGTCCTACAGTCGGCCTCTCCTCTCCTGACGTGGCTGATAACAGATAGTAATAGATTGTATTCCCCTGTCCTACAGTCGGCCTCTCCCCTCCTGACACAGCTGATAACAGATAGTAATAGATTGTAGTCACCTGTCCTACAGTCGGCCTCTCCTCTCCTGACATGGCTGATAACAGATAGTAATAGATTGTATTCCCCTGTCCTACAGTCGGCCTCTCCTCTCCTGACGTGGCTGATAACAGATAGTAATAGATTGTAGTCCCCTGTCCTACAGTCGGCCTCTCCCCTCCTGACGTGGCTGACAACAGATAGTAATAGATTGTATTCCCCTGTCCTACAGTCGGCCTCTCCTCTCCTGACATGGCTGATAACAGATAGTAATAGATTGTATTCCCCTGTCCTACAGTCGGCCTCTCCTGACATGGCTGATAACAGATAGTAATAGATTGTATTCCCCTGTCCTACAGACGGCCTCTCCCCTCCTGACATGGCTGATAACAGATAGTAATAGATTGTATTCCCCTGTCCTACAGTCGGCCTCTCCTCTCCTGACGTGGCTAATAACAGATAGTAATAGATTGTATTCCCCTGTCCTACAGTCGGCCTCTCCTCTCCTGACGTGGCTGATAACAGATAGTAATAGATTGTATTCCCCTGTCCTACAGTCGGCCTCTCCCCTCCTGACATGGCTGATAACAGATAGTAATAGATTGTATTCCCCTGTCCTACAGTCGGCCTCTCCCTCCTGACGTGGCAGATAACAGATAGTAATAGATTGTATTCCCCTGTCCTACAGTCGGCCTCTCCCCTCCTGACATGGCTGATAACAGATAGTAATAGATTGTATTCCCCTGTCCTACAGTCGGCCTCTCCCCTCCTGACATGGCTGATAACAGATAGTAATAGATTGTATTCCCCAGTCCTACAGTCGGCCTCTCCTGACGTGGCTGATAACAGATAGTAATGGATTGTATTCCCCTGTCCTACAGTCAGCCTCTCCTCTCCTGACATGGCTGATAACAGATAGTAATAGATTGTATTCCCCTGTCCTACAGTCGGCCTCTCCTCTCCTGACGTGGCTGATAACAGATAGTAATAGATTGTATTCCCCTGTCCTACAGTCGGCCTCTCCCCTCCTGGCGTGGCTGATAACAGATAGTAATAGATTGTATTCCCCTGTCCTACAGTCGGCCTCTCCTCTCCTGACATGGCTGATAACAGATAGTAATAGATTGTATTCCCCTGTCCTACAGTCGGCCTCTCCCCTCCTGACATGGCTGATAACAGATAGTAATAGATTGTATTCCCCTGTCCTACAGTCGGCCTCTCCTCTCCTGACGTGGCTGATAACAGATAGTAATAGATTGTATTCCCCTGTCCTACAGTCGGCCTCTCCCCTCCTGACATGGCTGATAACAGATAGTAATAGATTGTATTCCCCTGTCCTACAGTCGGCCTCTCCACTCCTTACATGGCTGATAACAGATAGTAATAGATTGTATTCCCCTGTCCTACAGTCGGCCTCTCCTCTCCTGACGTGGCTGATAACAGATAGTAATAGATTGTAGTCCCTTGTCCTACAGTCGGCCTCTCCCCTCCTGACATGGCTGATAACAGATAGTAATAGATTGTATTCCCCTGTCCTACAGTCGGCCTCTCCCCTCCTGACATGGCTGATAACAGATAGTAATAGATTGTATTCCCCTGTCCTACAGTCGGCCTCTCCCCTCCTGACATGGCTGATAACAGATAGTAATAGATTGTAGTCCCTTGTCCTACAGTCGGCCTCTCCCCTCCTGACATGGCTGATAACAGATAGTAATAGATTGTATTCCCCTGTCCTACAGTCGGCCTCTCCCCTCCTGACATGGCTGATAACAGATAGTAATAGATTGTATTCCCCTGTCCTACAGTCGGCCTCTCCTCTCCTGACGTGGCTGATAACAGATAGTAATAGATTGTATTCCCCTGTCCTACAGTCGGCCTCTCCTCTCCTGACATGGCTGATAACAGATAGTAATAGATTGTATTCCCCTCTCCTACAGTCGGCCTCTCCTGACATGGCTGATAACAGATAGTAATAGATTGTAGTCACCTGTCCTACAGTCGGCCTCTCCCCTCCTGATATGACTGATAACAGATAGTAATAGATTGTATTCCCCTGTCCTACAGTCGGCCTCTCCCCTCCTGACATGGCTGATAACAGATAGTAATAGATTGTATTCCCCTGTCCTACAGTCGGCCTCTCCTCTCCTGACGTGGCTGATAACAGATAGTAATAGATTGTATTCCCCTGTCCTACAGTCGGCCTCTCCCCTCCTGGCATGGCTGATAACAGATAGTAATAGATTGTATTCCCCTGTCCTACAGTCGGCCTCTCCCCCCTCCTGACATGGCTGATAACAGATAGTAATAGATTGTATTCCCCTGTCCTACAGTCGGCCTCTCCTCTCCTGACGTGGCTGATAACAGATAGTAATAGATTGTATTCCCCTGTCCTACAGTCGGCCTCTCCCCTCCTGACATGGCTGATAACAGATAGTAATAGATTGTATTCCCCTCTCCTACAGTCGGCCTCTCCTCTCCTGACATGGCAGATAACAGATAGTAATAGATTGTATTCCCCTGTCCTACAGTCGGCCTCTCCCCTCCTGACATGGCTGATAACAGATAGTAATAGATTGTATTCCCCTGTCCTACAGTCGGCCTCTCCCCTCCTGACATGGCTGATAACAGATAGTAATAGATTGTATTCCCCTGTCCTACAGTCGGCCTCTCCCCTCCTGACATGGCTGATAACAGATAGTAATAGCTTGTATTCCCCTGTCCTACAGTCGGCCTCTCCTCTCCTGACGTGGCTGATAACAGATAGTAATAGATTGTATTCCCCTGTCCTACAGTCGGCCTCTCCCCTCCTGACATGGCTGATAACAGATAGTAATAGATTGTATTCCCCTCTCCTACAGTCGGCCTCTCCTCTCCTGACATGGCAGATAACAGATAGTAATAGATTGTATTCCCCTGTCCTACAGTCGGCCTCTCCCCTCCTGACATGGCTGATAACAGATAGTAATAGATTGTAGTCCCTTGTCCTACAGTCGGCCTCTCCCCTCCTGACATGGCTGATAACAGATAGTAATAGCTTGTATTCCCCTGTCCTACAGTCGGCCTCTCCCCTCCTGACATGGCTGATAACAGATAGTAATAGATTGTATTCCCCTGTCCTACAGTCGGCCTCTCCCCTCCTGACATGGCTGATAACAGATAGTAATAGATTGTATTCCCCTGTCCTACAGTCGGCCTCTCCCCTCCTGACATGGCTGATAACAGATAGTAATAGATTGTATTCCCCTGTCCTACAGTCGGCCTCTCCTCTCCTGACGTGGCTGATAACAGATAGTAATAGATTGTATTCCCCTGTCCTACAGTCGGCCTCTCCTCTCCTGACATGGCTGATAACAGATAGTAATAGATTGTATTCCCCTCTCCTACAGTCGGCCTCTCCTGACATGGCTGATAACAGATAGTAATAGATTGTAGTCACCTGTCCTACAGTCGGCCTCTCCCCTCCTGATATGACTGATAACAGATAGTAATAGATTGTATTCCCCTGTCCTACAGTCGGCCTCTCCCCTCCTGACATGGCTGATAACAGATAGTAATAGATTGTATTCCCCTGTCCTACAGTCGGCCTCTCCTCTCCTGACGTGGCTGATAACAGATAGTAATAGATTGTATTCCCCTGTCCTACAGTCGGCCTCTCCCCTCCTGACATGGCTGATAACAGATAGTAATAGATTGTATTCCCCTGTCCTACAGTCGGCCTCTCCCTCCTGACGTGGCAGATAACAGATAGTAATAGATTGTATTCCCCTGTCCTACAGTCGGCCTCTCCCCTCCTGACATGGCTGATAACAGATAGTAATAGATTGTATTCCCCTGTCCTACAGTCGGCCTCTCCCCTCCTGACATGGCTGATAACAGATAGTAATAGATTGTATTCCCCAGTCCTACAGTCGGCCTCCTCCTGACGTGGCTGATAACAGATAGTAATGGATTGTATTCCCCTGTCCTACAGTCAGCCTCTCCTCTCCTGACATGGCTGATAACAGATAGTAATAGATTGTATTCCCCTGTCCTACAGTCGGCCTCTCCTCTCCTGACGTGGCTGATAACAGATAGTAATAGATTGTATTCCCCTGTCCTACAGTCGGCCTCTCCCCTCCTGGCGTGGCTGATAACAGATAGTAATAGATTGTATTCCCCTGTCCTACAGTCGGCCTCTCCCCTCCTGACATGACTGATAACAGATAGTAATAGATTGTATTCCCCTGTCCTACAGTCGGCCTCTCCTCTCCTGACGTGGCTGATAACAGATAGTAATAGATTGTATTCCCCTGTCCTACAGTCGGCCTCTCCCCTCCTGACATGGCTGATAACAGATAGTAATAGATTGTATTCCCCTGTCCTACAGTCGGCCTCTCCTCTCCTGACATGGCTGATAACAGATAGTAATAGATTGTAGTCCCCTGTCCTACAGTCGGCCTCTCCCCTCCTGAGATGGCTGATAACAGATAGTAATAGATTGTATTCCCCTGTCCTACAGTCGGCCTCTCCCCTCCTGACATGGCTGATAACAGATAGTAATAGATTGTAGTCACCTGTCCTACAGTCGGCCTCTCCCCTCCTGACATGGCTGATAACAGATAGTAATAGATTGTATTCCCCTGTCCTACAGTCGGCCTCTCCCCTCCTGACATGTCTGATAACAGATAGTAATAGATTGTATTCCCCTGTCCTACAGTCGGCCTCTCCTCTCCTGACATGGCTGATAACAGATAGTAATAGATTGTATTCCCCTGTCCTACAGTCGGCCTCTCCCCTCCTGACGTGGCTGATAACAGATAGTAATAGATTGTAGTCACCTGTCCTACAGTCGGCCTCTCCTCTCCTGACATGACTGATAACAGATAGTAATAGATTGTAGTCACCTGTCCTACAGTCGGCCTCTCCTCTCCTGACGTGGCTGATAACAGATAGTAATAGATTGTATTCCCCTGTCCTACATTCGGCCTCTCCTCTCCTGACGTGGCTGATAACAGATAGTAATAGATTGTATTCCCCTGTCCTACAGTCGGCCTCTCCTCTCCTGACATGGCTGATAACAGATAGTAATAGATTGTATTCCCCTGTCCTACAGTCGGCCTCTCATCTCCTGACATGGCTGATAACAGATAGTAATAGATTGTATTCCCCTGTCCTACAGTCGGCCTCTCCTCTCCTGACATGGCTGATAACAGATAGTAATAGATTGTATTCCCCTGTCCTACAGTCGGCCTCTCCCCTCCTGACATGGCTGATAACAGATAGTAATAGATTGTATTCCCCTGTCCTACAGTCAGCCTCTCCCCTCCTGACATGGCTGATAACAGATAGTAATAGATTGTATTCCCCTGTCCTACAGTCGGACTCTCCCCTCCTGACGTGGCTGATAACAGATAGTAATAGATTGTATTCCCCTGTCCTACAGTCGGCCTCTCCTCTCCTGACATGGCTGATAACAGATAGTAATAGATTGTATTCCCCTGTCCTACAGTCGGCCTCTCCCCTCCTGACATGGCTGATAACAGATAGTAATAGATTGTATTCCCCTGTCCTACAGTCGGCCTCTCCTCTCCTGACATGGCTGATAACAGATAGTAATAGATTGTATTCCCCTGTCCTACAGTCGGCCTCTCCTCTCCTGACATGGCTGATAACAGATAGTAATAGATTGTATTCCCCTGTCCTACAGTCGGCCTCTCCTCTCCCGGCGTGACTGATAACAGATAGTAATAGATTGTATTCCCCTGTCCTACAGTCGGCCTCTCCCCTCCTGACATGACTGATAACAGATAGTAATAGATTGTATTCCCCTGTCCTACAGTCGGCCTCTCCTCTCCTGACATGGCTGATAACAGATAGTAATAGATTGTATTCCCCTGTCCTGACTGCTTTCACATCTGCTCCTCCGGGCAGACACTGTGGTACATGTGATATTCAGGATTCTCCTGTGGCCCCGGGGCCCCTCGTGTCAGGCTCAGGACTTCACATGGCATTACTATAGGACATCATACAGCTGTCACACACCCCCACCCCAGAGATTGCTGCACAGCTGCAGTGTTCGTTTCAATGTGTATTTTGCTGGAGACTTCAGTTGGGTGACAACATGAAGAGGACTTGTCATGGGGGCCACATCAGGTGTCACCCAGCTTTCCCAGAAACAGATATAATTAAAAACAGCCTGCTATGTTTGGGGGTCATTCTCTACCCTGAGCTGTGACATGTTGGCTACCACGGTGCGGGCTGCGTTCAGTCTCTACAATCCTTCTGGTACATTCCGGGCCCCGCCCCCATTTATGAGGTTGCATCGTTGTTGTAAAGAAAGGGGAACATTTGCCAAATTTCAATAAGTTCCGTATCCCATAAAGCGAAACCAGATGTGAGTCCCAAAGACGTGGAATGTGAGAGTCGCTTTCCCTTCCAGTCAAATTTTTTGAATGCGACAGACAGCGTCCATTTCCAAGCGTCCTAAGTGTAGGGTTACAGCCCAGGCGGCGGTGTACTGTAGGGGGCAGCGCCGAGCCCCCACCCAGGAATAACTCCCATCCGGCTGCTCTGCATTCTGTCACATGTGGCCTGATGATCAAAGGGTAAATCTATGGAAACCTGAGACCCCCAGGGAACCCCCAGAAACTTCTCAAAACAGGTACCACATGACTGCACCAAACATGCACCCCCTGCAGGAGCACTGGCACTCAGGAGGGAAACCCGGCCCAAACAACTTGTGAGACAGACAAGATAATAGATAAACAGATAGACAGATACCACACAGAGCCCATATAATATTGACACTATAATAATACCACCACACAGAGCCCATATAATAGTGACCCTATAATAATACCACCAAACAGTGCCCATATAATAATGACACTATAATAATACCACCACACAGAGCCCATATAATAGTGACCCTATAATAATACCACCAAACAGTGCCCATATAATAGTGACACTATAATAATACCACCACACAGAGCCCATATAATAGTGATACTATAATAATACCACCACACAGAGCCCATATAATAGTGACCCTATAAGAATACCACCATACGGAGCCCATATAATAGTGACACTATAATAATACCACCATACGGAGCCCATATAATAGTGACACTATAATAATACCACCACACAGAGCCCATATAATAGTGACACTATAATAATACCACCACACGGAGCCCATATAATAGTGATACTATAATAATACCACCGCACAGAGACCATATAATAGTGACACTATAATAATACCACCACACAGAGCCCATATAATAGTGACCCTATAATAATACCACCAAACAGTGCCCATATAATAGTGACACTATAATAATACCACCACACAGAGCCCATATAATAGTGATACTATAATAATACCACCACACAGAGCCCATATAATAGTGATACTATAATAATACCACCATATGGAGCCCATATAATAGTGACCCTATAATAATACCATCACATGGAGCCCATATAATAGTGACACTATAATAATACCACCATACGGAGCCCATATAATAGTGATACTATAATAATACCACCACACAGAGCCCATATAATAGTGATACTATAATAATACCACCACACGGAGCCCATATAATAGTGATACTATAATAATACCACCACACAGAGCCCATATAATAGTGATACTATAATAATACCACCACACAGAGCCCATATAATAGTGATACTATAATAATACCACCACACAGAGCCCATATAATAGTGATACTATAATAATACCACCATACGGAGCCCATATAATAGTGATACTATAATAATACCATCACATGGAGCCCATATAATAGTGACACTATAATAATACCACCAAACAGTGCCCATATAATAGTGATACTATAATAATACCACC